>NCKU01002541.1:0-18672 GCA_003675995.1 Dinothrombium tinctorium | reverse complement strand
TATACGCATCTTTGCGGAATACGGCAAATTTTGAGCAGCAAAAATAAATTACTTCGAAAGTGTATTGAACGCATTTTTTATTCAAATCCATCTTTCAGACGCGCTTCTCAACGACGCGCTTACTTCGCTCATCTTTGTAATATTCACGCGTCGTAGAAGCGCAATTCGGCGTTTTTTCCTGCACCTAAAAAAAAAGCGGTAAACAAAAATACAACGATTCTTAAAAGCTGCTTAAACACTGAATGAGTTATTCATGATTTCAGTCGGGTTCATTGAAAACCGCCGTTACAGTGTGTAACACTATTTAAACGATGTATAATCGCGGTGCATTTACTCGTGGCGCGGAACAACACTGTGACAACATTGTTTCACGTTTACGCACATTTAAGTCTTTTGTAAAGCTTTTGTTGAATTTCAAAGAATGAGAATAAAAGGGCTGAAATCGAGCGAATTCGTCGTGAAAGCTAACGATGCGTTCGAATGCAATAACGAACGATTCGTGATGTTTTACGAATCGTGCATTTCTTTTGCTTCATTATTTCGCTCGAAAATCAAACGTAAACCTCGAGTACGCAAATTTGCGAAGCGTTCGATTCAGTGAGAGCAGAACATATTCAAATTGTCGAAATTCTGCTCGTATTATGATGAAAAATTCTGTCCCTTTCGAGAAATGACAATCGTGGTGATTGCAAAAGGCAATCATTAGTGTGTTGTCGCAGGCGAAGCTACTGTTGAGACGCGAAAAGAAGCGCAATTTGCGAGCTCAAATCACAAAGATGTATAGAGTCTCGTCGGGCTTGCTGTAATTGGCTGCCATTTTTGCCTATTTGCAAAGGATTTGTTTGTTTTCATATAATAGGCGAGCAAATTATTTACTAATTTATTATCGCAGTCAAGTGAAGCGAGCGTTCGATACGAGCGATGGATGGAGAGACGGATGCAAGAGTGTGCGAAAACGCTGGCTTTCGCTCTTTACGTGCGCCTGGTTCGATAGGAGCGAAATTCGCGAAAAACGAATCTGCGTCGCTTGTCGACGGTTGTCGGTTATTTTTTGAAGCTCACGGAGGAGAATAGCATTCACAGGCGAGTAACACAAACTCAATGATCGAATATTGCTGCGAACACCTGCGACCCTCTCACAGAATGGCTCTATAAATGTATGGCATACATAATGCATGTCACCGTGAATTGCTGCAAAACCCATTTCGCTTTCGGGTTCGTGGTGAGCGAAAATATACAAAACCATTTCACAACAAAGCGCTTAATTATGAACACGGAAATTGACAGCAAATGAAGTACGCGCAGTCTGATTCACACTTACTAATCGGCGAAGTATTCACTTTCAGGAAATCATCATTTGTCGATCAAATCAATAAACGCATTGTGAGCGATCACATTTCGCGATCAAAACACGAATTTGTCGTTCGAAGGTTTGCGGAGAGAGTGGCGAAACGAAACTCACCCAATTTTCGCTGGTCTCTGCAAACTGTTTCAGCAGTTTCTGTAATTTTTCGCCTTCTTTGTCAGGCTTAAGAAACTCTTCGACCGTTTTTTTCGTCTGCTCATATTGTGCACAGGGAATCACTGGCTGAAGACTGGCGAGATAGCGTTCGAGAGTCTGCTTCAGATCAGGAACTTCGATTTTTGGTAAATCCTGAAACAGAAGACAGCGTTTTAGATTCGAGCTTTCTGCATATACCATACAGCAGTTCGCTTCGAGTGTTTTCATTTTTGCCTGGTAATGAAGTTATATTTTGTGTTTAAGTAAGAGCAGCATTTCATCACGCGTATGATCTTTGCTCAATTTAACTTGTCAAGCAAACAGACAGCCCCCACCGCCAATTCACCAAAGATGATTTGATTACGCGATGCCTGTAGACGCGTTACTCATTGCTGCTCGTCACCTTCCCTCGTCGTTATCAAAGTTCCAACGCAGAAAAGCACTCGAGATGAAAGATAAACTTCATCAGGACATAAGCAGCATGTCTTCACAGTGGTCGTGCACACAAAGCAGTGTGTTTAGAGGAGGATTTTCTTATTGCTCTCAAAGCAGTAAAAAGCTTGTTTCGAGCGAAAAGCGGAGATGAAAAACACGAGTGCAGAGAGTGAAAAGCAGCGGATCTACCCTTCTCGTTACAAGCCATTGTTCCGATGAATCGAGCGCAGTGCCCGAAGCACCTGTTTGTGTTTCGTGTTCATTCGCATTGTTTACGCGTTCTCGCGCTCTGAGCGTGGCGCGTCGCCCGAAATGCCGCTTTGCTGCATTGCCAGCGGATTAATGAGATGCGAGCGAACGAAGCAACGTTAACGAGGAAGATTCAAGCGATGTGCAGTCGCGAATCGAGTCCCTGCTCACGGTCGGCGGTATTCTCGAACACACATCTAAATCAGTTTCTCAACAGGGTATTCCGTTAAGAATGGAACGCGTCACATGCACCTGATCCCATTTAAAACTGTATCGATTTCTATTCAGCGCTACGTTTGTTTCTCTTTTTATTTGTTTGTAATTAGACGAGCTTCATAACGAGCAGACAGCCAGCCATACTTGTGTCGGACCGCTGTTTCACAAGCGTAAGAGCTTTCTTTAGGCGATAAATTACTGGGGAAATTGCGTCAATTTTCAGCTCGCTTTGGTTAACGCAAGCGGCGTTTATTTAATTGATCAAAGTAAAACGCGAGCAGCTAAATCAACAAACGAGTGTGCAGCAAACTAAACGAACACGCGAACAATGTTCGGTGAGATTGCAGTGGTGCGATGCTCTAATTTTCACAATGCTTTGCGTCAGTTTCTAAATTTTGCGAAACCTGCGATTCCCTCCAGACACAAATCCAGGGACGACACTACTGCCAAAGCAGTTTGGAGCGTGCGACGGATAATGAATTCGCGCTGCCGTCTTCCCTCGACATTGAGGCGAGTTAAGGCGAGCGAATCTGTAAATACTCAAATTCCCCACTGTCCAATAACAATAGGCACGACAAGAGTGAGTTTAATTAAACTTATTACTGATTTGTCACGAATGCTTCTTTATTACCGCACAGCATAATAATTCCCTGCGGAATATTCATATGACTCGTGTGCACGAATGGCTATCGGTGTATTCGATCGGTCGACAACAACTGCTAACACAATCTAATTTGTGTCTATCACACATTCTAAATTATTGATGCGATACCTTTATCCATGGTCCTCTGTTTTGCGATGACATGCCAGGAATGACCAGCGTAACCTGCTCCCTAGCGCCCTGTAAGATAAACGCACACTTAGTTGTGTCTAATTAGCGAGCGACTGTGATATGTGTGTGTTCTTATTTGTGCGCGAAATGTGCTTTTTGTTCGCATTACAAGAGAAGCGTTCGCGAGCAACGCTCGAAAAGCAAATTTAAGACTCTATAAAGTCTTTTCCAGTCATGCCCCGAACTTTTGGTTCTGGTTGGCTGTCGAAGTTTGGCTGCGTTACCACTGATCCCAAAGGCATTTTCCCCGTTAATGAAGAATCGAGTCCTGAAGGCCAAAGAATGCTGATCACATCACCGAGAATCAGGACAGCCGAGGGAACAATTCGCCTCCATTTCCAATTCACATCATTATTTGTGGAAATGAGGGGAATACGAATCATTGTGGAGCGATGAGGGCACGAATGCGCTTTTCTTCGCTACTCCTCAGCAGCTTCAATTGCGATGCTAACAACAGTTTGACACTGATGCAACATCACTGTCTTGGGATTCAAAGGGATGCTGATTTTAATTTGTTCTCGCATTGAAACAACTGCGCCCGCTTTTTTATAACACCATTTTGCATTGAATAAAGTTTGCTTCGCTTAAAAAGTGTGCAGATCGCGTTCTCGAGAATTGCGAATTTAAATTGGCTCGAAAATAAATTCGAATTGCGAGCATCGCAAGTGTGCGAACCGAGCTTAATTTTTCAGCGTCGAATGCGTCTGCTTTGCGCTGTAAAGCTCTGATGCATTTCGGGGCGAAACGGCAGTGAAATAAAACGATAAGTAGCCCCATAAAAGTCTATGGCTACACACTCACTCTAATTGGGAACAAGGATTACGAGAAGTTTTTGCTCGTAGTATGCGTAAGCTGGTAACGGTAATTGTATGTACCGAAAGATGATACACGAGCAGGGAAGCGGCGGGAAGAGACCACCTCTTCTCTGTTACGCCGAACTGATTGTCAAATTGACCATCACTTCCGCCACAAGTGCACACAAACTGAAATCACAGTTTACAAATGAACTGTTTAATTGCTTGTCTGATGGAGGTGATAATTTTGCTCGGGTTATGAACCATAATTCTGGCTTGTCTCGCAAAGAAGACACGTTTTCATTCGGATTAGGATTTGAAGAGCTCCCAATTATGATAGCAAAGCAACTATAATCCCTGTTCAGCTGCTTTTCTCCTCTCAATCTGTAGATACAGAAAAAGCTACGGATACATAGCGAAGTATACTCTCATTTACTTTGCTGGTGAATTCGAATTAATTAAAGCCACGTCCATTTTTCGTTCAGCTAATGTTTGGCGAAAACACAACTCTCGATATGCTTTCGATTCGAATTGCATTTTCAAAAGATGTTCGAAACATCGAACAAAGCGATTTCATCGCGATCAAACCTCGAATCATTTTTTCTCTTTAGCTTTCGAAACTAGCCGCTCGCATCGGGAAACTAGAGTTTGCTAATGAATGATGTTGGCTCGCAACAAAGCGGCCTATATTTCGGATAAGTGGGCCACTTTAAAGCGAATTTTCATGCATCTTTGTAAAGCGACACTTGATCACGTAGCGTCTCTTCTCGAGAGCAGAGCGCATAATTGCCGCGATATGCTTTCTATATTTGATATTCACAACGCGACAACACATCTTACATTTAAAGCCCTCGGATTCATTTTGATCATCAAATCTATTTTTGTTCTCTCTCTAACACTTTGTATAAATCATTGTCCGTATGCATCGAGTGTTTCTTTTCCTTTTCTCGTCTGCTTTCGAAACTGTTTTCGCACTCTGAGCAAACATCTCAACATTTGTGCAAACACCCTTTGCACCTTCAGCAATGCATCGTGTACATTCATCGTGAGTATCGTAAAATATATTCCACTCTCCACACACACTTTCAAGAATTGATCTAATTTCTTTTGTCCTGAAAATATGCATTTCGGTCATTGAAAAAAGAAAAAGAATTCGCTTCGAGCGAATTTATTTAATCAGAAAGCGGTTTAGGCGCGAAATCGGATACAAAGATCATTCTTCTCGACTCATAATCCGATGTCTTATAAATATTCAAATGAGCACAAAATTGGAGAAATTTACTTAATTTTAGTTAGAAATGCTTATCAAAAGTAAGATGGAAGGATAAAAAGATGACATCATGCAAAAAGCACCTATATGTTGGAAAAGAATTAGCTTTCGATAGATAGGTCGTAATTAGAGTTTCGCTGAATCAACTATAAAATTCACTGTAATGAAAATTGAAGCTTAATTTAAATTAATGTTGCGCTTGCTTCTGCTTTGTTAACAACTTTATCCTTCATAAATTGTTTTTACAAAAATTAAAGAAAAGTTTTAAAATTCAATGAAATCTCTTATAAGATAAAATTTTGATCATAAAAACCAAAATCAAAATTTCGCATTTCACTCTTTAAATATAAAACCTAAAAACGAGAACAAATCTTTTAACAAATTTTTTATCTCATTTTTCTCATTTATCTATCCTAGCAAACAAAATTTGCTAAGTTTTGATTTTAATCTTAAGCTGTCGATAATGAAACAAAGCAATTTTATGAGAACATTTCAAATTAAATCGAAAAATCGAATTTTTTAAATGAAAATACGGTTAAATTTAAAATTGTTAGAGTTTATCGCTTCATGAAATAAACATTATGATTCAAGTACTTCAAAGGGCGATTGTCCTTAACTGAAGGCTTATTCATTCTCCCATCATTTCTGCTCATTTTTACTTAAAATTTGTTGATTGGATTTTTCTCAAATTTTTTATATAACAATCGAACAAAAAGTGGTCAAAATCATTTAATACATTTGACGGTTGTGTATAAGTTGTGAGTGAAGATAGTTGATTTGTTTGAGTTAAACAATCTTTTAAGACAACAGTGTTATACAGTTGTATTCAAATCCTTTAAATTCCTAAATATAATCGCATGATAAATTTCATTTAATTTTCAATTGTATTAGTTTAAAAAAGATTTTTACTCTTCACCTAGTTTTAAAAATTTTAAATCTCAAGGAGGGTTTGATAAGTAGGAATTTCTAAAAAATGAAAGAAGTTGTGAAAATAATCTAAAATAAAGATCTCATTTACTGAGATGCTAAAAATTGAGTGCGATGGAGAAACTTCCACAGAAAATCTATTCAAAAATGTTTTGAACTTAAATTTCAAATGTCAAGAGCATGTGTTTCAAAATAATTGAAAAATACGTTTGAAGCTTTTCATTTAGATTAAGTTTATTTTTTAACATTTTGTAGCAAGTATTTTCAGCCATAAATTTTATTTTTCGGAAGATCAATTGCTCTTAAATGTTTTCACCCATCAATAAAATAGTAATTTCGTCATTCATGATAACAAATTTTTCCATTTCTATCGCTCGTTTGCAAAAATGATTTTACCTTTCTGATGGAAATAATAACATATTCCAAACACTTAAAAAATGTTAAAGCACATAGAGGGAGGAAATTTCAAGAGGAAATTCATTTTAAAAATATGCTACAAAAACAAATGTCTTTACAATATTTTTCATTTTGATACAATGAATAAATTTAAATTTTTGTAAGGATCGATGAATAAATCTTGCCTTTAACTTCTGTAAAATTTTGCCATTCTCTCTAGCTTCTAACTGAATTTTCCAAATGGTCTCAATTTTTTCATTTTAATTTATGAGTACTTAAGAAACTTTTGAGCAAACCGCAAAATTTTTCAATAAGTTTTTCATAGGAGACTTGGACCGTTTTCATTTTTATTTAAACTTTTTTTAAACAGTAATTGATTTGATTTTAAATACAGTAGAACCTCCCTTAGTGGACAACTCTCTTCAGAAGTCGCCTCCACTAACGGAAACTAAAATAAAATACCATCCTAAGTTCGCTCAATTAAAGATACCCTCTCTACAACGACCACCTCTTTATAACCGCCAGAATTTTTGGACTTCTTTGATGTCTTTTGTAGGGAGGTTTCAATGCACTATGATTTCTGAATGAAACGATGAATATAACTGAATTCTCTTTTGAAAGGGTTAACAATGCGAATCAATAAATTTTAAATTTTGATGAAAGCAAATATCGAATTCAGCGAAAATAAAAAAGTTAATTCATTTGATTTTAAGAATACACTTGACAGTTGTTGGAGAACAAAGGCCAATTGAGGTTTGACAAAAAGCACATATCTAATCATTTTCTATAAACAATCTTTCGTGTTTTCTTTATTATATTTCAGCAACATCAAAAATCAGGCCAAATGTCCATCACAAGAAAAGCTCTTCTCATTGTTTTCGAAGCAATCGGTCATAAAATACTCAAACACTAATGATTGTTCTTCGCTGTACGCAAATAATATTTTTTATGTCTTCAAATTTTAGCAAAAATTTTGTTTCTTCTAATTCGCATCGCTCGTTAAGTGGTAAAAGTATTTACCTAAACAAGCGAGTTTAATGAATAATAAAATCGTACACAATTGTATTTTTTGGCCTTACGGTTCATTCAATAAACCTGACGATAAAATGTGATCAGTAATAATTTTTATAGGCAGAAATGAAGATTATTTCCAAAAATCAACAGCCAGTGGAAAACGCGAAAACAGGAATATATTTACTTTACATTGAGCGAGTATAATTAATGAAGGATGCTTATTATCTATAGAGTCAGTAAATAATTTTTCTGAAGTACTTAAAATTATATTAATTGAAGCGAATTTTGAATTGTTAGAAATGAAGAATAAAAAAAAAATCTAATTAAACTTTTCACGTTACTTCACTTAAATAATGAAGCTCAAAATGAAAGCTAATTTGAAAAAAAAAATGAAAATAAATCGATAAAAATTGCTTATCGATTTTTGTCACTTAAAACGAATAAAAATGAGCTTTTGTTTGATAAAAAGAAACTCGAATAGAAACTAAGTAAAAAGAATGAAATATAACATCGACTTTAACGAGTTACAAACACTTTTGCTAATTAAGCAAAGAGGTTGCGCTGTTTGCTTAGTTTCGCTTTTGAAACTCACGATGCTCATTTAAAAACTAAAATTGGCTCGAAGTGTTTGCGAAGCAAACTTTTTGAAAGTAGCGATAAATGTTATAGAAAAGCAATTATTGATGAATTATATTTATCTGAAACAATGTATTAATCGCAATAAAAAGCTGCGCCAATAAATTAAGAGCAAGTGATTCGCTAAATTTAATCGCAAATGATTTCTCGAATCATTAAATACAACGCTTTGCTGCTTACACTGCTTCGTTATTGTTTGAAGATTTTTGAAAATATATCTTTACTATAATATAAATGTAAAACAATTTTCTCGATAAGCTTAATTTTTAAAAACTCGAGTATTGCATTCATTTCTTCTTAAATGATTCTGTGCGCATTTAAATAAATTGAAAAACTTTTTTAATTTAAAAAGCAGCAATATTGAACTTTTTCCATTCAAACTCGGATAATATTCTCTTTACATTCAATTCCGCATACGTATTTATGAAAAGCATAAAAAAGTTTAAATAAGAAATAACGTTTGCGTCATATTGATCTGCGCTTGATATTTGAGGTAATTTTAACTTCTTGCGCTTTATAGCGTTCAAATGCGAATATTTATGTCGCGTGTGAATTTAGTTGATATGGCAAGTGAAAATGTTCGATGTTCATTCTCTTGTGCATCGCAACAAGACAAAATTTTTAACTTCGACCACTTTCTTTATCTTTCCTGCAGCTAGCTTTCGGAACAATACATAAATGTTGAAAAGAGCATTTGCATTGCAAGCAAGGATTAATCTGAATGATTTATGAATTTGGCATGTAAGAGTCATGTATCATCTGTAATATTAATTTATGAAGAGAACCAGATTCTTGCACGAAATGAAGCAAAATGATTGTATCAGCTAAAAAGTTGAAGAAACAATCGTTGGTTCAATTGGGAAAATAAGATTTTGCACAAGTTGTAAAAGTAACTGTTAAGATACTTTTTTCAATTTAGAAGATAAAAATTATTTCAGAAGATTCTTGTGCTTTAGAGCAAATATTTGACGCTTATATTTCAGCTTATCAAACAAGATTCTTAATTCAATCCCAAATGACAAAATTTTCAAATTTTGACAATTTTAACTCTCTTGTTTCTGAATGAAATATTTTAGACTTTGATTATGATTCGCTTCTTTAAACGATTTATTTAAGTAAACTTATTTCAAAAGATATTTTTCGATTTTTACATTCACATATGATTGTTAGTTTAATTGAAAATCAATTAAACTACTTAACGAATGCAATACATTAGGCTTCCAAAGTGAAATTTTTATCTTTTTGTATGATATTCATTGTGAAGAAAACTCACATTAATTCATTAAAAAGATGCAAAGGACAATAACGAAAATTGTTACGAAAATGATCTTGAAATACCCTTCAGCTGATTTATTTATAACACCACATTGTTTATAGGAATGTTAATATTTGGAATGTTATCCCATTTGAAAATAGCGCCGAAGAAACTTCAAAATTTAAATAAAAGTTTACTAACTAAATATTCACTGTACTATTCTTTTCAAATATTTCTTGATGATTGTTAAATAGAAACATGGAGAGAAGATGTTGAAACGGTCTAAACCGTGACCTCTGTTATGTGGTGTCTTCGGCAGAGCGAACCACGCATTGCTGCCGAGTATCACAAGTGATACTCGGAGTTATTTAATAACTTAACTTAGTACTGTACACGAGTCTCCTTCTGACTCGTGTTATTTGGTCCGCGGAGATATTTTGTGCAGTGAAAACATGCATAAAAACACAACATAAAACTTAGGGTCAGAGCCGCACAAATAAAGTTATAGCGCGCACTAGGCGCGCAAACCAACCCCCGACTTGCACCGATTTAGAATATGAATTTGAACTCTAATCAATGAAGGAAGAAGGGCGACTGACTTAATGATGAAAAGAAAGATTTTAAATAACGAAGGCGACAAAAGTAAAATAAAAGTAGAGGAAAGAATACAAAATCATAAATGTAAAAGTATAACACAATTGGTCAAAGCATTAAAATGTTCGAAACGATTGATTAAACATAAGAAATTGTCAAAACAATGTAAAGAGTGAGAAGTGTTTAAAGTTCCGATTTTCGTGGTTATGTCTATCTTGTCTTATTTGGCTTTCTGTAAATAAACATTCTTATTCTTATTAAGAGTAGATTGTGAGATATAAAATGTGTCTTATTGATTGTTCTTCACCATAATTTTAGTAAGTTCTTATTGCAGTGATTTTTATTTTTAACTTCAAAATAAAATAAAATAAAATTTCAAAGACTGGATATATTGTTTATTAAGTGACTTAAAATATGTTTTATTCACGAAAACAACTTGGATCAGATTTTTTAAACATAAAAATTTAATAACTACATTTATTTTCTATCTTTCGTTTTATTTTGATATTTATTAGTATTCTGCTATTTTATGGAGAAAACTATGAATATAAAATGAAAAAATAAATTGATAGAGCCATCAAAAATAGAAAGGGTTTTTCATGAAATCTAATTTCAATTAAAATCGATAGAGTAAAATTCTTTCACTTGAAGTCTCAGGTTATAGGACAATTTTGACAATTTAAAATACTTTGATCATTTCAATATTATGATTAAAACTGCTCAAGCCTAAGAGATACCCATCGGTCATAAAAATAGACCAACTTTCTTTCTTTAGATTACTTTTACAAACATGAGCAAAAGTTTAATTAAGAAAAGTTTCTGCCACTTTGTGTCAAGATTAGTACCTCAAAAGCTTTTTAACTTGCAACAAACTCGAAAATTTTTGTCAGAAACGATTGTTTTTGATCAAAATCATAAATTTTGAAATTTGTTTCCTTTATTAAAATTTTCAAATACTTAAAAAATTAAAATTAGATTTTTCACATTTTTAGCTATTTAAATCCTCTTTATTTCGAAAATGTTTTTTTTATTTATTTTGACCATTTCTGTCCATGCTTTATAAGATTTCAATTTATTTAGCATATTTGCAGCTGAAATTAATTGAAATCCAAAATTAATTGAATGAACATGTAGATTTATGAGTAAACAATCTCTTGTCGCAGATAATTAAATGTTAGCGAATTATTTTTATAAACGTTCGGATAGATTCTGATTAAATTAATAATTTTTCTGGGTTTTTGAAAGTGAATGCAAAAAAAGGTGATGCAAAAATAAATACTCGCTAAAAAAGCTTTAGAGAACTGTAAAAAAACAGGTTCGAGTTTAACTAAAAATTTTAAAATAGTTTGAGACACTTTCATTCTTTTTAAACTAATATTTGCTCCAAAAATTTTCATTGTAATTAATGTATAAATCAGAAATGAGAAATTTGATTACAAAAACAAAATAAATTGCGAAATTAAGTCCGAAATTTCAAAAGCCTTTAATCTTTAAAGAAATTGAGCTTTTTTTTATAAAATATTCTTCTGCATTCTTTTGCAGTAGGATCGAGCATAAAGCTACCAGATGAAAACATGGAAAAATTATGCTTAAAAAGTATATCACGCTTTGTATAGCTTATTGACTTATAAGTGCGTATCTAATAATGATCAGTAAAACAATCTGTTTTTATATGATGCGGTCTGAACTAAAATTTTTGCAATAGTTTTTGAAGGTTCTGATTGTGAAATAATCAAGGCTTACACAAATGAAAATCTCGGTCTTAATTGAGTTTAATACTATAAAATTCAAAGATTAAAGTTAAAAAATAATAAAAAGTTTTGGTGTGGTATTTAAATCCTTAAGATTTCCTTTAAAAGGTGTTAAACTTTTTTTCCAGAAAATAACTTAATTCTTCGAGATTAATTATTTTTCGTGATCATTATTAAGCCATGGAGTAAATGATAATAAAGAAAACTAAACAACGATTTAAGCAAACGCGAAATTTTTTCACGGCCCTATATCAATTAGTTGAAAATTCGCATTCAAGACATGTTTCGAGTGCGAAATACCTGATTACATCGAAGTTGGAAGATTCATTTGAAATCAGAGCGTTTTTAGTGAATTCGAGAAGTGAAGCACAAATTTTGTAGTTTCAATGAAGAAAAGTTCCTCAATAATAAAATTGAATTTCTGATTCTAAATTTAAAAAGAAATTTCACTTTAAAATTTTCTTCTCAAAAAATATAAAAATAAAGACCATAAAGTACATATACCGGCGAGAAAAGCTTTTGGGAATTCAATTCGCACAAATAACTTGAAGCGATTGAGAGGCGTTCGATATTCTTTTTTAACTACTCAAGCGAATGAATATTTTTTAAACGAATTTTTCCAATCGTTCAATAAGAAATTTTGCGTAAGAGAAAATTTTTAAACGCATTTGATTTGCAACTGAGTCAAACAATTATATTTAAATGAAGAAATAACAGTTGAACGGCGTGCTTGCTTCTTAGCTATGTTTATACTTTTGCACTCCTGTCAATTTCCTATTTATTTTTCAAGTTCTAAAAATTGTATAAATTGCGGTGCAAACCAGCAATGAATGAGCACTGTTTAAACGCTGTCACTTATGTTAAGTTCTTGAAATGTAGCCGAGGCGTATGGCGTCGGCCGAATCTTTGTTACTAAGAAGCCTCCGATGGCTACCTTACAATAGTGAATCAAAAATATTCTTTTTTTAATCAAAGAGTTGCGTTTGTGTGTTTTTTTAGTAATTCAGAAAATAACTTTGTGTTTATTTTGATAATTTAATCTAATAAAAGAATTTCAATTTTAGTTTTGTGATTAATCGTTTGCGCAAAGTTTATTATTCGTTGGCTTAAGTTTTGAAAACAACAAAATTTTCTTTCTGTCTTTAATCTTTCCGCCATTTCCTGATTTTGGATTCCATTGTTAACATTTATCATAAATATTTTTATTTTGCAGAAAGCTTTTCTGATAAATAAAATTTTTAAACGATATTTCTATTGTGCGCATTCAACGACTTGAAGAATAAATTGTTCGCTTAGAATTTCGAAATAATTTTCAGAGAGCAAAAACTAGCGCTAATAACATCATATGCATGTTAAATTTTTTATGGAACGAGGAATTTGTATTTAATTTTTTCTGAGTGGCTGTTTTCAATTTTAAAAATTCAGGTGCAATGAAAATTTAATTTAAAATTTTTTGGACTCAAATTGATTTATCGATACTCTCTCTGCATAAAGCAGAAAGAAATCAACAAAATAGGAAATGAAAGTTAAATGCAAGATTAAGCAAAGCAAAACTAGTACAGTCGTGGTAATGAAAATCTTGACTCTGTTTACAATGTTCGTAAATAAACGAAAAAGGATAATTAATTTAATTCAAAGGCCAAGTGAGTAAATTATGAAATTTATACGAGTTTCTACCCTTTTTGTTTCCTTTTTTGAGAACAGCGGTACGATTCTTATTTCTGCGAGCGTATACACTTACATTCGCATTGATTGCTGAACTCGATAGAAATTTTCTGCGCAAAATTTTTCTAGTCGCTAAAATATGGATTTCTAAAGCAATTATCATATAAAATTTTAAATCGTTTTCGCCCTCAAATTCAACTTAACTGAGTTAGAAAGTGTTTTGAATCAAAACTCAATCATTTAAAACTGTCTTAACGTAGAAAAGAGTTCATATTGAACTTATTGTTTTAAAATGATAATTGCGTGAAAATTGTGAAATGAGTGAGTAAAACAGACAGAACAGCGACGATAGTGTGTGTATGCTTGTCTTTGGAGGTAAAATGAAAATCGATGTGATACAAACATTGGCCTTTCACGAGTTTATGTTCTAGACAAATGTTAATACTAAGATCGGCCTGCAAACGATCGGGTTTCCACGGCGATGGCCGTTATTCATTGCAAATGATGCAAGGTGCGCTCGGAATGAATATTTCCCACGCTGCGAGTTTGCGTTTAAAAGCCGAGTTTAGTACGATTACAGTGGGAACAGCATCGCAGCGCAAAGAAACGGTGTTCGGTAAACGAGTGTTTTTATTATATTTCATTTCTCGTATGAATTAGCAAAGTTACATCAAACAATAGATTCATTTCATAACCGCAAGAGTCGATAACCAATTGGCAGATAACGCTGTTAGATTGGTCTGCTCGATGAGGTCAAGCAACAACTGACTAAAATTTGGTCACTTTACAACTGTTCTTTACAATGATTGAGAAGAAAAAATATTCGCGTAAATCGTTAAAAGAAACGAGTCTCGATAATGAATCTCAAAAATTGAGCACATATCACACACACTAATGCTGATTTGAACAGTCGAGAATGCAACTGAAAGCTCATAAACAGGTATTCATTGCAAGAAACCATTTCTCTTAAAAGCCCTGTTTTCCGAATGTTTTTAACACTAACGTTAGTATGAAAAAGAAACTCATGCATTGCTCTAAAGATTAAGTCTGAATGGATTAACGGATTTTAAATCTAACACTGCACTCGGTACAGAAAGCGGGCGACTGACTACAGCGAGGAACAGTAATGAACCGCGTGAAGCTTGATAATTCGCGAGTGGAGGCTGTATTGTGATTGTTTCGAAACGCATTTTCCGAGGCTTGACAAACGGATCAATGCCAAGTCGAGTATATTACAGATAACAACGATAAGATGAGAATAAACACTCATAATTTCTGAAAATAGATCGGAAATCGTAAGCCGCAGTCACTCTTTATTGCTGAACACTGTTGCGTCGAAATGCACTGAGAAGGCCTTTAATTAGCCCAAGCGTTAAGATGCGTTCGAGTAGCCCGTATTCATTCCTTGGACTTGTCTAATTGCTTGTTGCGAGTTGAGAGTGTAATTGAAAGATGCTTGAGGAGCGTACGAACTCGAGTAGTTCGCTCTCATTTCGAATTGATTCGCACTTTGCATCTTTTCTTCACCACTCGCTGCATTTTGCCTTAAATCAGTTCCTGATACAAAAGGATTTGTTTTATTCTGAGGCTCTTCGCCCCACGGATTATCGTCGAGTCCGGGTGTGGCGAACTGCTGATGTTTCACTGTATTGCCGTCTTGCACGGCATAAGTTTGATACTTGTCAGAGGGTTCACCTGCGGTAGTGTTTGCATCGCCTTCGAATGGATTATAATCGTATATATGACGCAAACGGGCCAAAACAGGACAGTACGCGATGTTGCAAAATGCGATTAATATGTTCAATGTTACAAAACCGAACGCCGCCACAACACTTCCGGCGATTATGGGCCCGAATGCGTATGCCAACGAATAGGAAATATCAGCAATAGCGTAAATTGATCCGTAGATAGAGACGTACCGCGTGTCTACTAAATAGCCGAGGGTGGGCAGGATGGCGGTGCTCACTTGGGCTTCTCCGAAACAGATCACCGCTATCGGGACGAACAGAGCCCAAAACGACCGCGAAAATGGGAGGATGAAGCTGCTTATACCAGCTAATGCAAGTCCGATGCTAGCTGTCAGCCACTGGTACCGCGGGTATTTGCTCGCTAATCTTACGCTTACATACACACCGAGCACATAAGGAAAGAACGCTGGTAGCCAAATCATTCCTATTTGCCACTCTTCGACATGCATTGTGTCTTGCATCCAAATGCTTATTGTGGGCTCGAGGAAAGAGAGCGACATGTTGCCCATGACAAGTGCTCCCGCACAAACAGCGATGAAAGGGTCCCGAAGAAGCACGTAAATCGGTGTACCTTTCGGGCGCGATATGCCCGCTGCTTTCATTTGCTGCTTGACTGGGCTCATGACAACCAGCACAAGGAAACCATCGAGAAGACAAACTAAGGCCAAAATAATAAAAGGAAACTCTTTGCCACAGAATTCGTAAAGAAGTCCTCCGAACGGAGGGGCAAACAAAGAACCAAATGAGATAAATGAGAGCGCGATGCCGAGTGCTTCTTGCCTTTCATTTTCCTCGTTGAATCTGTCGGCGATCATTGCAAGACCGGATGTGTCCGCAAACGCCGAGCCGACCCCCTGCAGGCTACGAGCGAAGAAGAGAAGGCCGTAGCTTTTGCCGCACGCAAAAACGGCGGTCGAAAAGAACATGATGCTCAAACCAAACATCATCGGTATGTCGTAGCCAATTCTATCAATTATTGCTCCCGAAAAAGGATTCACGAAAAGTTGAATCATCGCCTTCGAAGCGAACAAAACGCCGACAGCCGAGTCTTCGCCCTCGTAGACCACCCTTCCTCCGATCCTGAGGGGCACGACTCTATTGGATATGTTTCGGAACTCGACGGTGCCTCCTTCGGTATGCGTTGTCCACGCACCAATCTCCCGAAGATAATCCGGAATAATTGGCACTATAACCATGTACAACATGTTGTCTAAGAGTAAGGCAATGCAAACAGCCACCAGTATAATGCGTTTTTGTCTCTGGGGATCCTCGATCCGTTCATTGAACCGCTTCCAGTAGTTTGCGAAATCTTCGGTAATTGCCGGCAGAACGGGCATTTTCGTGTCGGCAACGGGGACACGTTCGCGAAAGTAAACGCTATCTTATTCGACCTCTGGCCAAGGAGCAGTGCCACAGCCTCCACATCTCGCCTCTGCTATTCCTGTCGCCTGTCGTGTAAAGAAACGACAAATTGATTACTTTCCGGGTCACGGCTCGCTCACTGCGGTTTATGTAAGCGGACGCAATGCGTTGCTTTCGCACTGCATTCGAGCAGAATTCACATGCTTTCAGTCGCGTGTCAAACGCAAGATGTGTCTTCTGCAAAAGGGTCAACTCGCGATCGCAGGGCACGTACAGGCGACAGAGACAGCATTGCGAGGCAGACACCTTTCGGGGGTGCGTTGCACGCGAGCACGGCGAGCGTTTCGCAGGGAAACAGTGATAGAACTGAGTAATGCGAGCGACGGGCTCACAGAGCTTTGAAGGCTCACGAGCTGCCTCTCGATCAGCGAAAGCCTGATACCCCGCGGTCCTCAGCTAATTTCAATTCGCACGCGGCTCTCTTCGGTTAAACATTGTTTAAACAAACGCCGAGCGAACGGCAAATTAGATAAACTCAAGCTCGCCCCTCGCGCGTTGCGACGTGCAATTTGAATGAATTGTCGCCTTCTCACTGCACTCGCTGCACGTGACAGCATCGGCTTTAGCAGGATTATCACTGCTTCGATATGCATCAATTGCGAAGCATGAATCAGTTATTATGCAAGGCGAGAACGAGAAATACCGCAAACAAAACGATCTTACCTCAATGTGTGCTCCAACGACGAACGAAGAAAAGCGAAAGTTGTTGTGGCCGAACTTTCTCGTGGATCAAAAGGGCCTGTAAAGGAATGCCCATTGATCGCGTGAAGCACACTGGAATCGCTGAGAGCCAAATGAGTTCTCGCGTTCGCAAAGTTTATTGCGCAAAATACTTATTTTGCTTCTTGTCCAATCCAGAAAAGCAAACTCTTCGCCGTCATTTCGCCTCTTCACCAATGACAAAGATGACGGAATACGCAGCAGTATATAGGAGACGGTGTTCTCCGTTTTACCATACGTTTGCCATTCTCTTAATGATGAGATCAGAAGCAGGTGTTCTGTGTGCGATCACAAAACATAATACTCGCTTTTCATTACAGAATGCTGCATTGCAAATATTTTACAATCGCTTAGAACAACAAACCAATTGCAGTCACAAATCCTTGTCCATTTTTTCATCTGTCGATAATTAAAGCCGCAACGTAATTGATGTCTCGAGCTGATCTGCAATCATTCTATTTTTCAATTTGCTTTCGCTTTTCTTTGTTCTTCAAATTATCGATCTTTTCACGACTGAATTCGTTGCGAATTCGAGCCTTAATCGAATTATAACAAACGTTTCGGGTAAGGACGTGATCACAGTTCCTCAGTAGCAATTGTGCGGGTTCAATAATTACTTTCGGCTAACAAAAGTGTTCGCTCCTAACAAACCAATCGATTCATCTTTTTTGCCCGCCTGAAATCTTCGCTATTTTATCATCTCTTTGCTTTTCTTACTTCGCTCTGTTTTTATTGATTTAACAAAGAAAAAAATTGAATTTTTCGAAAATTTTTGCTTTTAAAGTTCAAAGTAAAGCTCTTTTCTTTATTTATTTTAAAAAATTCATTTCAAATATATTGTAAACAAAATTTAATTTTTTTTTCTTTTAGATAAAATATTTATCATGAAATTAACAATTTTTCTACTAGTTAAGCAATGAAAATTTATCGAAATGATCTTTTTTTAAAAGCAAAATGCTTTTGTATTCGAATTGTTCATCCCTCTGTCATAATTCAAGTTCTAAGCGACCGCTTCTTGTGAAATTCAGTCTAGCGATAGTCTGGATCTAAATCAGTTTATTAACCTGTTTCCAGGTACAGAGGACGTCGGCTGCGTCAGTTATGAATTATATTTTATGTTATTTGAATATATTTAGTTATAATTTTTTCATCAGAATTCTCAATATATTCTACTCGTTAAATAATAATGAAAATGCTTCGAATTGTTCAAAACTTAATGTTTATTTCGAGGAAAATCATTGAAAAGC
>NCKU01002540.1:0-18679 GCA_003675995.1 Dinothrombium tinctorium | reverse complement strand
AATTTGCTTTTGTAATTAATTGCTTTCAACTTGCTTCTTCGTAAAATATTAAAATACTACAACATTGATGCATTTAGGTTTTGTTTTACCCCAAGTCTATTTGCTAAATTTTGTTGCAAAATGCAGTTTTATTTCTTCCAACTTCATTTCAATTTTATTTTACAGATGAAAACAAAGTGTTCATTGCGATTGATAATAAACCAGAATTGGATGACGCGATCGATGGTGAAACGCCGAAAGCGCAATCAACTGATCTGCCACTTCGTTCAATTATTCGTTCCTTTTCGTCACTTTCATCCACCCCGCATATCAGCAAGAACCTGGCTTTGGGACGGGTCAAAGCACCTTACATACTGCAAGTAGCGCAAAAGAGCAGCTACTTGCTAAGTCCGAGCAAATATATTTCGGAAAACACTCAAATTACATGCTCTCATCGTTACGGGTTAAGCGTTAGTGTTCAGCTAACTGCAGTGAAATTGATTGTGAAGCAACTGACCGGCGACAGTAGCATAGAAAACGATGTTGTCGCAATTTCTTTGGAAGACGTGAACTGCCCGCTTCAGCTTTCATCGGACAGTTTTTCTTTGTTAATCAACGACTGGGACAAGTGCTCGACACACATATTTAGACAAGAAAACGGCGAAAAAGTGTACCAAAACAGACTCATGTTTTGGCATCGAACTTCTTCGTCGGAAACGAAAAATATTAAGCCTATGCCGCATTTGAAGCCGTTTGGTGTGAACAATGAACAAAGCGACGATGACTCTGATCTAAATTCGAGAAGTGTCACCCAGTCAAAACTTTTATTTTCACTGGCATTTGAATGCAGTGAAAATTCGCTTAAATATTTTATTCATGAGTTGAATATTTTTTCAGATAGCAATTTCAGCAAACCAATCGAGCAGCCCGAATACCCGATTCATGCTTACGTTAATGATCACATTTTCGTCGAGGCACGGCTAAGGCAATTCGATGACCTGAGCGTGTTCGTCGATCGATGCTGGCTTTCAGCGAACAATGCCTCCATGTCGAGCGGCAACTCGGAAAAGGCTTTTTTTGTTGAAAGCGGTTGCCCGACGAGGTTCGGCGCGCAGTTTTTGAACGTCGAACAGAGGACAAGGTTTTCGTTTCAACTTAGTGACGATTTTGAGAACAGATCAATATTTTTGCACTGTAAACTCGCTTCTTGTGCATTCAAACACTCGAAATACTCGGATGGTGTAAATTTAAAGTGCGTGAATCCAAAAGACTGCGCAAAAAGTTTGCATGCTTCATACCCCCAAAGGCCTCTCACACACTTTAGCATTGAAACACATGGACCGATTGTTGTGAATGCAAAAGCAAGAACAAATAAAGGAAGTACAGCATCAATATTAACTCAATCACCGAAAGTGATCGAAACGAAAGGTACGTCTCAACTTGCGACAACATCGCCGAACAAACCAACCGTCAACACTGAAATTGATGGCTTGAGCACATTACCTGTTGTGCTGATTGCTGTTTCCTCGTTCTTAATCGGAGCAGCATTTGTATCTGTTTTATGGTACATTCATTCACGCACAGGTATTTCATAGCTCAATGAAATGATATGTTAAAAGTTTTATAATTCATATGTAGATCCGTCGAAACATTACGCAACTCGTCGTAGTCAGCAAACTTCATCGCACTGCTCGACATCGTCTTCGCACCAAGAATCGCACATGAATCACAAAAACGCTCAGCTCTCATTCGGTTTCGACTTTTCGAATCACAGCCCGGACTCATCACCGAGCTCACAGCGAAGAATGCCTTTGCATACTGCTTCATCTCTGCAACAATCCTCGAATGCGATTCATTAATGCATGTCGCACCGAAGCAAGCAGAAGAACGCACAGAGTATCTATCGTCCAAAGATAACGCGCACTCACAAATGAAACAAAAGCAGATTAAACACATGAATGTACCTGTCGCAACGCCTTCGCATATTCACTATCATTGGAACGGTCGAATCCTCAGTCAAAAATAGATGAAGCAAAGATGTCAACTGCAGTTATTACAGGCGATAAAATGAATGAGGGTATAATTGAGCACTATCAATCGAGATCAGATGTAAATGATGAATGTTTTCAAGTGAAATTTTTAGTTTGCAATTTTAGTACGTTTACTGTAAATAAGAAATAGTTTGAAATTTAAGTTTATTTGTATAAAAAGCGACAAAAATAACTCCGTAGCTCAGTTGTGCTCAGGATTTTCGATAACTTTATTCATTTCGAAACCATTGCAAGTAGTTATTTTATATTTATGATTCGGATTTTTTCACTTTCACTTTTTAGCTGTTTAGTTATTCACATTTTCTGTAAAAAGAGAAATTCATTGAAATGAAAAGGAGTGAACACCATTTCATTCTCAGCGAGAGGGTAAATTGTAATCTCTGAACAAAAAAACGTGGCTTTTGCTATTTCAAACTTATAGCGAAAAGGTGCTTTTCGTTTTTCTTTCTTCCTACTTTCCTTCTCTTTTAAATTGCACTCCTTTCGTTTAACTATTCTTGAAGAGCTTTAGACGTGAAACCGATGTAAAGAATATCAATTTTACTCGAAATCTAATTTTTACTTTTCACTTAATTCTTCGATTTATTTTCAATAAGAAACATCATTCATTATTGCACATTTGCTTTTCCTTCATTCTTATTTTCTTTTTAGAGGAATGTTTTTGCTTTCCAACTTTTTAACCACGAAATATTTGAAAACCAACAAGAAATAATTTTTATACATGCTTAATATTTATATTGAAAGATAAGTGAATAAGCAAATTTTGAAAATAATACTTTTAATCTGTTTTAACTCTTGTTTAGTGCCAAAATTTATCTTTTCGAGAAAAATCTCTGAAAAATTCAACTTTTAACTAATATGACAACAGACAAAAGCGGATTATGACAGCTTCTATCCAAACATTATTTCGAAAACTCTTAATTAAGCAATGATTTCAAAATTTTGAAAATCATACATTTTGAAAAGTCTGGTAACGATCTGCATTAGTCTATTTTTATGTGATTTATTCGTATAATTAAAAATTTTCAAAAAGCTCAGTCTATATTCAAAATTCTCAATTTGCTTCCCAAATTTATTTTTTGAGTGGAAAGATGTACAAGTATAATCAAAAAGAACGGCATAAAAAAGCGATGACCTTTAACCCGAATTCATATTCACTATTTTTCTGATTCTTTGATCCAAAACAAACTTGAAATATAGACTTTAAAAATTTAACACAATGCTTCCTTTACGAAGGAAACTCGATTAATTGGACCTCTTCTATTATGGACCATATGTAATGTAGATATATATAGCTTCAGACAAATTATTTGGCTATCTTATCGTGAAAAAACGGCTTTCGAAATGGACAAAGAGAGTCAATAAATTTGTTCGAAGATGTACATATACACATTGTAAAACTTTTTTGTGACTGATCACTTATTTTAAACTAGGTTCGTGTAGTTTATTTAGCTATGTCTCATTTTATTGGTTTATGAATTCATACTCTTAGATTATTGAAAAAGATTTTCGTTTATAAGTATTTTGCAGTTACAAATTAAAAAGCTTGTGAATAATTATTTTTATTCGCGTATCTAAATTATTATTATAAAAAGTAAAAAATACAATCAACAATAAAGATTCTGATTGCAAAAGATCAGAGTATATTTTGGTACAAAAAACAGCAAGAAGTACTGCAAGTTCGATATCTTCTCAACACTCTCAATAATCTCTTCGTTATCATTTACATTTCATAAGTATGAAGCATGTAATAAGCTAATTATCAATACGATTGTAAATAAACAACTGAATTTTAAGAAACTTTTGTAGTGATGTCTTTATTATCACACTCCTCAAATTATGAATAAAAATTTAAAAATAGTGTCATTTTTCTGGAATTCAAGCAATTAATTATCTAAAGCAGCTATATTTAACAAATTATGGTTTTTATTAATATACGTTTCTACTGCTGAGTTCGTACAATTACAAGTTACTATTGCTGGCTTTTGGATTAAGCTCTCCTTTCTTTACTACCTGCAAGATATTACATTTTGATAAACTTTCATTGTGCTAAAATTACCACTTGATTTAGTAGAAATGCATTTTAAGTTGCCACAAAAAAAAATTTGTCAATATCCTTTCTACATTTTTATCAGTTAACGCGTGTTTTGTTAGAAGTGAAAGGTAAATAAGTTTACTTTGTTATGCCTCATGTTTGTAATAAGCTGAAATTAGAATCACTTACAACCATCGTGTTCTTCAGTGCTTTTTATTGACTTTTAAGTACATTCTATTTTAATTTACATCTTAATTGAAAAATAGAGATCTTCAAAATAATTTTATCGATCATTTTTTTTCGGTCAGATTCCTTTAAACAAAGCTTCCAAGAAAAATTGAATTATAAACTACAATAGGCCATTAAAATGTAAAAAATTGGAGGGAGTATAACAATTTTGAAAATTGAGAATGGTGTAAAACCTAAACTAAAATTAAGCGATTAGGTTGTGAAGGGCAATAAAAATTTCCAGTTTTTAAAGAAATTAAAAAAGAATCAGTCAAACAAATGCCCGCTTGCCTGATCGTTCAAAAATTTGAATAATCCGCCATATAGAGTTCTTCTCTGATCTTTAACTTATTAATCTTTAAATAAAATACACAAAAATCCGATATCTAGTAATAGGAAACTAAGACACAAGCATTTTGATCTGCAAAAGAGTGTAATGACGTATTTTTCGTTTATTGAGTTTTACTAATATAAATAAAGTAAAATCTACTCTGACAGCCACCTATGTTGAGCGGTCACCTTCACTAACCGTAAAAATAAAATACTGCACAAAGTTAACTCAATTTACAATAACCTCTCCCGAACTGCCAGATTTTTTGGGACCGTAATTAGCTTTTGTAGAGAGGTTTCATTGTGTTATAATAAGGGTTATAACTCAGTTGCTTCTCGATGCCACTCTTTCAATTGAGTGCTGCTGAAACCTTTAAAGGTAAATGCAAATTTAAGCGAAAATTTTGATCGATTGATCGTCTAACATAAAATGAAGTGTTCAAGACACCAAAAACACGAAAAACAAATTTAAAAGTAAGCTTAAAGAAACTTTAAAAAAATCTGATCAAATCTTAAAAAATACAAACCTTGGGCTAAATGTTTTTGAATCCATTTTCTGATGAGAAATCTTAATTATCTTATTATCTTTGATGGGCAAAAGAAAATTTTTTCTAAGATTCTATAGAAGAATATGCTTCCAAAAATTAGAAAATAATCACTCAAGATTAATATTCCCAAAATCTCAAAAAAGAAACAAAATCATTAAAAAATTGTAATTTTAATAGGTTAAAACTGTTACATTCTTACAACATCTTACAAATTAAAAATCTTGACAAAACAATTGAATAGATTTACTAAGAAAGGGTTTATCTACTAATGTATATACATATTTCTAGATAAACCCTTTCCTAATAAATCTAGTCATTTGAAATGAATGCATTTATACGTAATTGATTTATTTCAAATGATTTATAAAACAATGCAAGTCACGATACTCCCTTTCGAAATGGATGCATTCAATTGTTGCCACTTTCGAACAAAAACAAACAAAATTTAGAATTATTGGGATATGAAATTTTGCTTTTTGATTAAAATCTTTTAATTTTGAATGAAAGCTTTAACAAAATAATAAATTAACCAAGAGAAAACACAATTGAAGATTGATTTTCAAAAGATACTTGAAAATGGACATTGATTCAAATGAGCGAAATGCAAATGATGAAGATACGATAATGGTTTACATTTTGATTGCGTTCTCTTCGCTTTTGACATTTATCATATTGGTTTCAATTTATTTTTGCTTAAAAGCGAGAAAACATTCTTCGACATCATCGAGTGTACTTTATGCTATGCCTAAACCAGCTCACAAGACAAATAAAATTGAAATGCTTACAATTCGACCTGTGCCATTGTTAGCGAGCGAACAAACTCATTCAACGTCTCCTTTTATACCAACTGGACAAGATATTCGAAAGCCAATACCACTGAACGATAGGAAGAGCATTACTGAATCGTAGAACAAACTTTAAAAATCCTTTTATAAACCTGTCCGTTTTTTATATTTTGTTTTATAAAACTTTATTTTCTTTTATTTTAAAATTTGTTTTCAAGAAAAAAATCCGAAGAACTAAATTCAATTTGATTACTTTTATGAACAATTTTCTTAATCGGATTTTTGATAATTAGAGATTGTCTAAATCAAATAGGATCATTTGATGGAAATAACTAAAACATGATTCTTTACTCTATTAATTCTAATTGATTAACTTGAAATTATTCGAAATTAATAATACTCCTCTCCAAAAAGATCTTTACATAAACCTGTGCTTAAAACTTGAAAACAGGCATTTCTTATGATTACGCAAGTATTCTAGAAAGCGAACAGCAAGCGAGATATGGCTGCAATTCCCTGTCACTCGGCAATATGCCAAAAAATCGAATTTGGTTTTGCTTCACTTTTGGCAGTAAAATTTGATTACTTTTCGAACTTCGAAATCGAGAAATTTGAGAAGGATCAACTTTTTTAAACTTATAAGACTGATATTGTTCTGTTTTACATACATTTACATTTACAAATGGACTGTAATGAGAACTCTTTAAAATTTTTGTATTGTTGCAAATTACAATTCAACTCAATAATAATAATCCAAATAATTATTCTAATCCAACCACAATAATAGTCATTATTGGGTGTAAAGAGTTTTCGTTGCAGTCGACTTGAAAGTATAAAAGTAAGAAAAACGCAACAATTGCAGCATTTTACTTCGATTAGTTCTTAGGTTACGTTAGCACTTCTCCAGGGAGAAATGGAACGAATTGAATGCGAGTAGAATTGGACGATAGAAGAAAGTAAAGATTTGCCAATATTACGTTTGCCCACAACAGATGAAGAAGCATCAGTTAGTCCTCGCCGAAGAAGACGAATTAGAGGTAGAAGAAGAAGGAGAAATGCCATTCAACATTTGAGGAGAGTCCGCAGACGAAGAGGGCGAAGGAAAGGAAGGCGCAGACGAAGAGCAAGACGACCCCGACGTGGGAGGACACGACATGGACATGGCCGAGGCCGTCATCGAGGTGCACAAATAGAGATCTAATGGTCGTTCAAATTGGATCGGATCATCAAGATCCCAAATAACAAAACCCTGCTCTATGTTCTTATTAAACAAAATTTACAAATAAATGAATGATTCTCCTCAAAAAAAATTCATTGTTATTCAACTTAGAATTTAGATTAGTTGAGAATAATGATTTTTTTTAAATATTTTCTCATATTCAGTGAACTGTTTCACAGCTATAGCTCTTAGGTTTAACAACTTAACAATTTTTCAACTATGGATCTAGGTTTTAAAGTCTATAGAAAATTATCAAATTCAGTCTAATTTATTAACAAAATATTTAGAAGATTAATGATATCACGTATCATGAGCATCAAAATTCTTCCAAAATGCAATTCACATATAAAAATTAAAATTATATTTAAATTTGTTCTCTTTCTGTGTTAGTTTCTTTATGCAAATTTTCTCCTTTATTCTTATTATTTCTTAAAGTCTCAACCTTACCAAGTAATGATTTCAACTTTTTTAAATCGAATTTTGCTATCGAACAGGTAGAGAGGGCCTCCAGCAAATTGAAATGCACTCGGTTAAATGTTTAAAAGAGTTTTCATCTCTTTCATTCGGGCAAAAATCATAGTAAAGGTAGCATTTGTTGTCTTCAGGATTAAATGTCCATCTTTTTTCAACTTTTTGCTCTTCACAACTATCAACAATCAGCAATGGCTCAAAACAATATGCAGGTGGAGGATATTTCAACCAAATTGCTTTTTCGAGCTCTTTTTTAGGCGGATTGTGAACGGATGCTTTAAAAAGAAAATGGGGTCGAATGTAATGATGACTTTGACTACTCTCATGATCTGATTCATCGTAATAATCTTCGAGCGTGGGTGATGCTGTTGGTCTTTCCATATTTGGTCCTCTTATTGCAAGTTTAATTTTAAATTTTGGTTTTATATCGCTTATTTCTTTAGTAGTGTATGTTGATGACTGTGGTTGATTCGAAAATTGTGTGAGCATTAATGATGGCATTTGAGCAGATGAAGCCACGGGAATAAATTGAGGTTTATTGATAGATGGAATAATGGCAGATAAAAATGTATTCTTCACATCTTCCTGAGAGTAGATATAAGGGTCACTTGATTTTTTATTGAAAATTTTTTCGTTTGCTTTATTTCTCACAAATAAATTAAATTTTTGCACAATTTCTTCGTCATCTTCATTTGCAAAAATATCAGCTTCAATTGTCTTTTGTGAGTTATTCATTTCTTGACACCCTGTTTTATTGAAAAGAATTTAATTTTATTTTATTATATTTTACTCAATTTCATGAATCAAATGAAAAGTTTCACACAAAAAAAAATAACTCCACATAGAAACTTTGTGTAGCACCAAGAAATCATAGCTATACTTACTCATCAATGAATTTATAAGCAGATAAAGCATGATAAAGAAATATGACATATTAAAATGTTCTCATTGATCATAATCTTATATTTTGGTTGAGCGATTTTATTCGATTTCTTGCAAATGATAAGCATTGAATGCTAAATGGTTTGTACGTGGCGGAAATAGTAATGCGCACTACTATATCTTGAACAGATGGTTTTTATTTCAAATTATTTTTACTTCTGCATTAAAAAATTCCAAAATATTGGTTATTTATGGTTATCAACATGGATAACGCATTGTTAATTCACCGGTTTTGAATTTCTTTATAATTCTTTTGTACTCTAAATAAAAGAGTGCATTAAAAATCTGTCTAGACATTAATTTTTACTTTTCTCATTATTTATTTTATTCTTAAGTTTTTTCAGCATATCACGAGCAATGGTTTCCACGATCCACTCAAAGAAACTTGCGACCTTAATATAAATTCCTGGATTTTTAGGCATGCCGCATGGATAATTTCCGTTTTGTTTTGAAACAATGCCCAGCAATAAAAACTTTTGCTTCAAGTAGGCAACCAAGCCCCCTCCAGAGTCAGCCTAAAATAAGAAAATAAGAAAATCGTTTTACAAGATAAATTTTATAAAGTATAACTACATAACATGCTCCAAAAGGAATTAGTTCTTCGATTTTTCCTGCGCAAATCATAGTCGACGAATTGAATCTTTCCTTTTGATAAGCTTGGCACAATTCCTGTGGAATAAGAGGTAAGTCAACAGAATGAAGTTGTTCGGGATAATGAAAATCATCATCTCCATCGTCAGAGAGTGAACCCCAGCCGGCAACAGTCGCATATCCGATATATTCTTTGTTTGGCTGTGGTAAGCACACTGGTTGTATGAATCGAGAAAAACTAAATGAAGGATTCACTTTCATCAGCATAATGTCGTGATCATCAGGATGCAAAACTCTTTCAATAATTTCATGAGTAGAAGCATTTTCATCTCTCCAATTTAAGGTTCCAACTTTGATTTGAGTCGTTCGACTTTACAAATGACAAGTTATCAAAGTTAGTTAAGAAATGAGGAATGCTTACTTTGAATTACAATGAGCAGCAGTTATGATCCAATCTCGACTCAATATAGCGCCGCCACAAATGTGAGTCCAACCGTAGCGCAAATTCTGCGTCAAACCAAAATTTTGAATGGACACTTGCCACGGAAATTCAGCCTCTTCGGCAGGGCGCCCGTTTACGATTAAACGAAACTGTTCACCGCTGCATTTTGCGTTCAAAAAAGAAAACACACAATGGAAGAAAAACAGTGAATGCATGAAATTAGAAAATTGTGATGTTTTTTCTCGATTTTCACGCACAAAGTAAATTTGAGACGAAAAAGTTTTGAGTTTCATAATTCAAAAGCAAAAGCGTTAAAAACGACGGTCCCTTTGCTTGCGAAAGCTTTTCGATTTGAGTTTCGAGTCGAAAACTAAAAAGGCAGCAAATGTTTGTTTTTTAACCACTTTCATTCGAGAAGAGCGAACGAAAAGCATTCACATTTTGAATGGCTTCGAGTTGGAATCAAACCTCGTGGAGTAAAGGTGGTCGAAGCGTCGCGCCGCAAAGACTGACCACCAATTCGAATGTAAATAACAGTTATTCGGATCTGGAAAAGCGGCGTTTACTTTCTGAATTCAAAAATTTTAACGAAGAATTTGCGCTTGACAATACGATTGACGTGTGGAAAAACGATCGTTTATGGGGTATAATTGCGAATGAGCTCAGCAACGGCACCATTAATTATACCGCCGCTAAATGCAAGACTGAATTCAGTTCAATGTTCGGTCGTTATTTTTTCATTTTGAAACAAAAAAGTTTCGAAAATGCCATCAAATTTCCATATTTCAACATCTTCCACGACGAGCTTAATTTGACTATTTTTCAGAGCGATATTGCTACCCTCAAAGAAGAATTCGATAAAATAAATCGCGAAAAAATGCTTAAAGAAGCTGAAAAAGCGCTTTCTATCAAATTGGAAATGGACGATAACAGTTCAACTTTGGAAGAAACGCGTGCAGTTAAATATGAAGAAACCACTGAGTTAGCCGAAGATCCAAAGCCTTCTTCGAATGATGTCACAAAAGAAAGTTTTGAGGTCGTAAAAGAGGAATTGCCGAAAATGCTTGACAAAACAGATCCGATATTGGATAAAAACGTGCTGGGCAAAACTTTTAAAAGTAGATTTTACATACACGATTTGCCTAAAAAAGAACTATTACTGAATGCAGTTGTGAAGTATAATCATAGATTCGCGACATACACCCATGAAGACATATACTCAGACATAGAACCTTGGCACAATGTATACGATGAAATCAAAAACGATGTTACGGACTATTCTGTCAGTCATTGTCAAGTGCATTTTAAAGATCTCTTCTTTCAATACAAATATATTGTTGAAAGATTAAAAGAATGGCCGCACGAAAAAGCACTGAAATATTGGCCTTTTTTTCGCACTTTTCATTGTAAACTTAAATTATCATGCTTTTGGTATTCTATTGATGTGGAGAAAGCTGAGTTCGATAGGTTTGCAAAAGACAACACCGAATGCACTGTCAAACCATATGCACCAAATGTCATTCCCGAAAGATTTTTTTTCATCTATCAAAAAGATGAGTGCGATAAGTTGTTGAAATCAATGAAAAAATATGAAGAAGAGTTTGTTTCTTGTTATAAATGTGGTGATTCTGTTTGGGACTCAGAACAAATTTGGAAATTCATTGTAAAAGATATGAATGCTATTGTTGAAAAAATTGGTAGTTTCGGATGCAAGTCCAAATTTATCAATTTACTGGACCGTTATTTAACTATATTAAAAGATTTGCCCGAAATGAGCATCGAAGAAGCTCGCGAATTATTCAAGTTTTTCGAATTTTTTCATTTTGAAATGAATCTTCAACCATTCTGTCCTCGAATAAAGGCACACAAAAAGAAGTTTAATGAAAATAAATTAATCGTCAATCCATCATCATCCAGTAATGTACCTGAAATGCCAGAAGACACGAGTGAAGATGACGACCAAGAAGATGTTGAACTAGTTTTATCTGTTCGAGAACACGTTAAAGAATTCAATAATTTCAAGATTGCAGATGACGAAGTTTGGACAACAGTTGCAAATGATTTAAAACAATTTGAAACTTCTCTCGAAAAAGGAAGAATTAAATGGAGAGAGCGATTTTACAGTTTACTTCGTAAATTTTTCAAGATATCAGCTGAATTCGGCGATGAAGAGGCGCAAGAAAAGTGGCTGCTGTATAATCAGTTCAAATCGCTGAATTTAAATCCATTTTTGGATCGACTTTCGAATCCGATCCAAAAGAAAACTCGTGAAGGCACTCGCGAGGAATTTTCAAATAAAAAGGTGAAATACAATTAAACTTTAATTTTACTCACCATTATTTATCAATTCATTAAATAAAATTGTGGTTCATTAAGACAAAACGTTATTAAGAAAGAATTATTATTTTATTTGATTTTTCGCAATAAATTTATTTAAGTGAAAAACAAGATGAAATTAATCACGATTTACAATGGCTCTTTCTATTATTCAAAATTTACCATTGCAAATATACTTTAAAACGTTATTCGGTATAACAACGCAAATAATGGTTTATCTATTGTGAAGTGTAGATTTGCACTTTCGATTTGCGAACAACTAAGCTTCCAAGTCGTGAACAAATAACATTTCTGATTTTCCCAATCCGAACTGTGCAAGTGTTAGATCATCAGTATTTTCATCATTTTCTCGACTGCAATACGGATCACTCAATATTTTAGGTTTGCACGGAAGTTCGCGCCGGGGAAAGTTTGTTGTGATTTGAAAGTCGAGTGGACTTTGGTCATTGCAAAATACAAAATAATATAAACATTTGATCGAATGGGTTTTTAGAAAATTTCGCTCCAACCGCGTACCGTTCGGTAATTTAACGACAATTTTCACAGCGTCAGGATTACCGATTTGAGGTTCATTAGGAATTTCACTCACTAATTCTTGTCTTAATTGCATTAATCGTTCTTTTCGATTTAATTCACACATCTCCCGCTCTCTTTGAGCTTTAAGCGCTTCGTCCTGCTTTCGCTTTTCCTCCTGCTTTTTACGCTCCTTTTCCTGATCCGCTTTTAACGATTCTAAATATGCTTCGTCTTGCTGCTGCCGAATTATGTGATTTAAGCTACGTTCTTGCCGTTCGAGCCGAGCGGCGACGAGCGAGCCTTCGTTATCTTCAATACTTTGCTGCATTTGGCTGTTTTAGTTGCGAAATGAAGCGATACAAACGTTATCAAATGAATTGAAGAATGATCGGCGGAAAGGGAACAATTAATCAGAAAAAAGCGAATTGAAAACGAGATAAATGGACTTACCTTAAGAGTCTTTCGACGAACGTTTTACCTTCAAATTTTTTAATTACAGTCATCCGATTATCTTTTAAGGCGATCAGCGCTAAGAATGGATAAGTGTTCTCTCTGAGCGCCTGAGACACGCGATAACCTTCGGACAGTTGCACCGAACAGGCCCAAAATAGTATGTTATTGCGATTAATGTAATTAACCACTTCGGAATGCGTTAAAACGTTTCGACAGAAATCGTCAGTGTCTTGGTGCTGCTCGCTGTGCAAATAGACGAGCAAAAATTTGAGCTCTTTCTTCGCATCGTTTAAGGCCTGACTGTAGGTACCCAAATAGAATACTGGATGCTCATTGCCGTACTTTTGTTCGAAGGTCTCCACAAACTTTAACACATCGCTGAGAGGATCGACGATAACTGTGCGACGGAAAAGTGAGAATCGAGAAAATTAAAATCGCTTCGCTTCGATGGTGACCAACACTCACTGCGTCTGGGATCGGGGCGCACCAATGACCACGCGTAGCGCAATACGCTGAGTATTCGTTCGCAAACGAAACTTATCGGATACGAAAATAGGCGAAAAAGACTAGAAAACAGCGTCAATTCGCGATCACTGTGCGAGCGTTCGTTTCTTGCGTTCGGCATTTCCCCACTCTTCATTTAAATGGCGCCGCCTTCAGCCGTCGACGCGCCGAGTTCGGCTCGCAGCCGATCGCCGCTCTACGGAATCGGAGTTCAGGTCGATCGCTGCTATTTAAGTTTTGATTGAAGCCAAATTCGAAGTGAGAGCATTTTGCGGCACTTCGCATTCAACCTTTTTCGCCTCACTTCGAATGCAGTGTGCTTTCACTCTTAGAGCACTGAATTCATTTAGCCGACCTGAGAGTAGTGATACAACTATCTGCTGGTCTGTATGTTGGTCATCTCTTTCCTTGATAATAAGCAGTATAATTCAAAAAATGTTACACATTTAGTTTTTTTGCATGCAATATGTAGTCGCGATGCTTCGTTTTAGTAAACTCAATTTCCAACATTTTACAACAGGTACTAGGTTCGCCCAGCTTTGCAGTGTTCAAAGCTCTAACTGTTTACATTTAAATCGATAAACTTTTAAATAGGGTAGTAAAATTTTTGTGATCACAAAGCTTTTTAATTCAGCAAAAATCAAAAATATAATTTTTTCATAAATATGACTATAAAAAATCACAAAATTTCACAAAATTAAAGCAATGTCACAAAATCACAAAAATTTTAAAAAATCACAAATTTTAAACAAAAATAGGCACTACAGTTTTTTTAAGATCAAATGGCATTCTTGAGCACATTTTATGACGTTTCGGCAACTTTCAATTTGCTCTCATCAGCTCACTTTCGGACTTTAAATGACTTGATTTTCGATGCATTTTACTTTCGGCCCTTACAATAAACAAATAAACTTAAGCTCTGTTTTAAATTAACACTTTAACGGCAAAAGTAAGATGCATCGAAAATCAAGTCATTTAAAGTCCGAAAGTGAGCTGATGAGGGCAAACTGAAAGTTGCCGAACCGTTCTGAAAAAAAATGTGCTCAACAGTGCCACTTGTTCTTAAAAAGCTGTAAGTGACTGAATTTGCAAACGAATGGCTTTATCGTTATTGATATTTTTAAGCAAAAAAATTGAATGAATACTGTTTAAGAAAAGCAAGAGAATTAAAAAGTTAAGCAGTCATTTTAAGCTTATGTAAATTACTAGTAAACAATTTACATCTTATCGATGACCGATTTTACACTGGCCGGCAAAAAAACGATAATTAAAAACGGTATTTAATTTCGGCTGACAAATGAGAACAGCATTGTCGCTTCGGCTTAACATTATTTGTGACTGAAATACAAGCATGCAATAAGTTATTGTTTCACACGCTTTCAATTGCATTGATTTCAGTCAATTTATTTTCAGTGATTTTGCTTTAATTTTTTCAATTTATTTATTTTTTCTTTATTTTCGAATTTTTTATAATTTTATAATACAGTCAGACCTCTATAAAGTAAATACACAATGTATTTTTCGAATAATTAATACATTCCTATATTTTTGCCTGGTTTTAAATTTGTTAAGTAATCAATTTTCATTAAGGCAAACTATTTTGCTTCACAAGCAAAGGTTACGTTTCGGAGACCACTGWCTCCTTCTTCAGACCTTAGGAAAGTGCTTCACTTGAATTTTGTGACCCTCGTTTTGCACTTGTTTACGCAAAAGAGGGTGAAATTGAACCATGTGTGTGAAGCAGTCAAATTCGATAAGTTTTAAATTGACGCTGTTATGTGATTTACACTTAAGATGTAGGACAAACAAAAACAGATTTGATTTAATCAATAGAAAGATGTTTCTTGTCGTCATCGTTGATTTCAAGTAAAGAAGTATAAAAGTTTTTTCGCACTTACGATGACAATGTTGCACACAAACTTTTCGCGACGTTTCGGCTGCGTAGCAGTCAGCCCTCGTCAGGTCAGATGAAAAGTTGAAACTGAACTGAGAGTGTTTTTACTTTTCGCCGGAAAATGTTAGTTAAGAACAGAAACGAAAGATTTAACAGTTTAATGAGAAGGGAGAAGTTATGTGTTTATTTGTAAGGACCGAAAAGACTGTTTTGTACAAGTTTCGGTCCTTACAAACGTTGTCGCGAAAAGTTTGTGTGCAACATTGTCATCGTAAGTGCGAAAAAACTTTTATATTTCTTTACTTGAAATCAACGATGACGACAAGAAACATCTTTCTATTGATTAAATCAAATCATCATAAAAGTGTTCTTCACGAATGTCGCCGCCTCCAAGCTAACTTCACAACTATCTCTAAAGAAACTGCAAATGTAAGATTCCTTAAGCTTTGTTTAAAATATAAAGCAATTCCGAATAATTTTAAAATTAAAAATGTAACAAAAAATAAAATAGGATCTAAAATAGCAAAAGATAATAAGTTATAAGATAATATAATAAGTTATATTTTAGATATGTAGATGACTGCTTTTGTATATTAAATAAAAACGATTTCAACGAATTTTATCAAAAATTAAATTCCCTCAATCAAAATATAAAATTTACGTATGAAATAGAGAAGAACAACACACTCTTACTTAGATTGTAAAATAATTAAAGAAAACAATATATTAAAAACAACAGTTTTTAGAAAAGAACAATATTCAGGTAGAATATTAAATTTTCACACTCATCAGTCGAAATCGAATAAAAAAGCAGTGATTAAATCACAAATTATTAGAGCTCAAAAATTATGCTCAGAAGAAAAATGTTATAATAATGAATTAAATTTTATTCAAGAAACATTAAGAAAAAATAACTATCCTACAAAATTTATTCAAAACACAATAAAAGAATTAAACAAAAATACATCCGACACAGAAATTTATGATTTAAATTACAAAAATATTATTTTACCATTTTACGAGTCTGTTAGTTATAAAATTCAAAATATCTTAAACGAATTTGATTACAAAGTTAGGTTTAGATCAGGACAACGTCTTAAAAATTTAATATATTTTAAAGATGGTGAAGAAGAGAAAAATAAACTAAATATGAATAATATTGTTTACAGCATTAAATGCAAAAATTGTAAAAGCCTATATATAGGGCAGACTAGCAGAAAATTAAAATATCGCCTAAAAGAGCATCAAAGAACAAACTTTAATGTTTTCGAACACATGATAAAATTTAAATATGATATAGATTTTGATAATGTTGAAATTTTACATAAAGAAAACAATTACGAAAACAGACTTTTCTTCGAAAATTGGGAAATACAAAAACATAGGTTATTAGGCTATCATTTAATGAATACACAAATTGAGCAATCAAATATTCACCCTTCTTATCTACCACTTATATTAACATAAGAAAATTAAAAAGTCGAATCCCCAAGGGGTTAGTTTGTAAGGACCGAAACTTGTACAAAACAGTCTTTTCAGTACTTACAAATAAACACATAACTTATCCCTTCTGATAAAACTTAAATCTTTCTTCTCTGTTCTTAACTAACATTTTCCGGCGAAAAGTGAAAACAATCAGTTCAGTTTCAACTGACCTGACGAGGGCTGAATGCTACGCAGCCGAAACGTTGTCGCGAAAAGTTTGTGTGCAACATTGTCATCATAAGTGCGAAAAAACTTTTATACTTCACTTAAAAACAGATTTATATAAAATAATTAAGGAACATAAAACGGCTATTATTTACGACCCTGATAGATCATCAGTAGCTACTCACGCTGTAGATACAGGGCATAAGATAAACTTTAACTTTCCTTGAGTTCTACATAAATCTTGATGTAGAACTACATGTTTATTTTTAGAAAATTGGGAGATCATGAAAAATGTTAAATACCGTATATACTCAGATTATATGCCATGGCACTATAGTGTGAGACTCTGCCACCCGTCGTTATACCTCGAGTTGTAGTGCCATGGCAGCATTTAGTTTATTTTCGGACCGGTGGATAACATTTATTGTCAACTCGAGGTATAGTGCCACCGAAAAGAGCGCCAAAAAAGGCGCGATTGCATGAATTTACACTAATTGCATTTTACATTGAAAATGGCAGCTCAAATGATTGTTGCCGATTGTGAAGAAGATAACGGCACAGATTTTTGTCTTTTAGTTGGAACACAATGTAAGTTAACTGTGATTTCATTCATGTAATTGAACTATCATTTAGACTCATCAAGCGGTGAAAACAGTTTTAATGATATAAGTCCATTAAATGGGAATGAAAACAATCATTCACAAGAGATTATAACAGCAGGTGGTGAATCAATTATAATCTTAATATATAAACTTTTTATTCATATATTAGATTTAACATTAAGAGAAGATGTAATTTGTATTGAAAGCGAAGATGAAATAAATCACCAATTTGAAACATGTACAAGGAACGGTCCAGAATTTGAAAATGAACATCGAAGCATAAATGAAGCAAATGATGAGAGTGAAGAAACTGAAATTGATGACAGCTTTGGTGATGAGAAAACGAAGAAAAGAAGGCGAGGATATGTTATCAAACGAAAACTTCAAGTTTTGCAACGACTAGAAGAGAACAATGGCAACGTTTCAAAAACTTCAAGAGAGACATTAATACCACGAGGAACCATAAGATTATGGCGAAAGGAGAAAGAAAAAATAGAGAGCATGAAAAATATCTACGGCGGCAACACAGAACGAAAGCGTGTGGTGCGAAAAGACAAATCAAGATTTAGACCACAAATGCCACAACTTGAGAAAGATTTAAAAGAGTGGATAGCATCACAAAGGCAAAGAGGAAGAGCTGTTGGGTTAAATGATATAAAAACTAAAGCTTTGGAGTTATATGATATCCATAAGGAACGGTCCGATTTTTCTGCGTCAAATGGATGGCTTCAAAAGTTCCTTATACGAAATGATTTATCAATGAGAAGAGCGACATCAATTGGTCAAAAGATACCTGAAAATGCTCCTCAATTAGCTTTGAGTTTCATTGATTACATTAAGGAATACAATGAAAAAAATAAAAACTTTGATATTATTTATGCTAACATGGATGAAGTGCCTGTCTGGTTTGACATGCCTCGTTGTCGCACCTATGAACAGAAAGGAGTCAAAAATGTTCAAATTAAAACGACCGGTCATGAAAAATTAAGATTCACTGTAGTGCTAACAACATATTCTGATGGACGGAAATGCAAACCTATGATTATATTTAAAGGATTAAAAAAGGTACCAAGATGTGCCTTTCCAAATGACGTAGTTGTTA
>NCKU01002539.1:0-18684 GCA_003675995.1 Dinothrombium tinctorium | reverse complement strand
AATTTTTAAAATATTATAAATCTTAATAAGCCATAAATTTTTGTTTCTTGTGAAATGCAAGTAAAAATAAAATATGAAACGCATCTAAAATGAATCTCTAAATGCATTTATACAATAATTCAATTTTAAACTTCTATTAAGAGAATTTAAGACTTCTAACTAAAAAACTTCAAAGCATTTTACAATGCATTTTAAGTTTAAACAAGATTTTACTTTAAAACTCTTTTTCAAATTTGTATAAAGTTAATACAAAGAGAAAAACGCTTTTCTTACTTTATGAGAACTTATCTCCTCTGTTTAAAGTTAAATTTTAATAGAGACTATTTCACATGTTTTAAAAATCAAAAATTTAGAAGATGTTTCGAAGTCTCAAATTGCCTCGCATTTTGTCTATTTTTCCGTAAAAGAATTATAAATGAGACAGCAAAGATAAAGTAAAATTAATATTTGTAATCACCAGAGCTGCATTCTTTCTTGAACCGCGAAGCTTTTTATTTAAAGTTCTAGAAATGATAAACGAGATGAAAAAGTTAAATCGAATTTCTAGGCTAATCAAAAGCTTCTTATAAACCACGAGTAAAAAAGAAAATTTTCACGTTCATCATGAAAAGTATGAAAAATTGTTTTTGCCAAAAAATGAAAATATTTTCGATTACTTTTGCCGAAAGATGTTTATAAAAGTTTTTTAAGTTTCATAAGCTTTAAAATATGTTTAAAAATCGATAAAATAAACTTTCATTCGGACATATTTTGAAATTAACGAATAGAAAATAAGCGATAAAAATCAAGAGCTTTGATTAAATGAGTTTCTCAAAATAAATTATAAACTTTCTGTGAAAGCATTTGATAAAGTTTCTTTGTTTTCATTGCAACTGGAATTTAGAATTCTCAATAGAAGTTTCATTAACTTTTTATTCATTTAAATTGCGTAAAATTTCAAAAGAATTTAATAAAGCGTTAAACAATAACAAAACATCGTATTGCGCGAGCGATGAAAACAAACTTCTTTTGACATTGGTTTGCCCGCCCCACTCATAACTCAGCATCTAATGAATGGATTTTCAAAAAGTTTAACTTTATCTATAGGTCAAAGCGCTCATTTCTAGATTGAGAGGTCGTCTGAGGGGTTACGGAATCTTATTAAGTTTTTTAATCACATTAATAACCATTTTTCACTTTGCACAAGCTACATTTAAGAAAACAAAAAATAGTCACGAGTTATTCGCGATTAAGCAGCAATGTTGGTCACTAAGTTGATCCCTCTTCAAACCACGTGTCAGGTTACTTTTTGTTTTCGTTTTTGTACGCAGATATTTCATTTCTAAAACATTTTTTCGAAATATTTTCAAAAAAAGTTTTTTTTTTCAATTTTGTTTTGCTATTATTTGTTCGAGATCAAAATTTGTCAAGTGATAAAATTAATTCAATCGATCAATATTGATCGTGCAATATTAACGCAAATATTGTTCATAAATAAGAATTTTTCATTATTTAAAATTAGTCAAAAAAAATTTGCGCGAAGCTTAATGTTTTTGTAACAAAAGCTTGTAAAACATTCGATCGGTAGATTCGCTTGATTAATAGCTGAGAAACAACACTGCGAATAAAAACAACACAAAACAAATGTATCTATTGACAGCTACTGATAAAAAAGAAAAAGAACAATGCTTTGAATAAATAAAGAATGTGTCGACTTTCAAATTCAGTGCAAATGCTTATCTCGTAATTTTAACATTTATTTGAGCTACATTGATAGAAAGCGAAAGGCTGGTAAAGCTGAACTAAGCGAAAAACAATCCGATCGTTTAATAGCCTCAAAAAATATTAATTTTAATATATTTAAAAAATTAAAAATAGCATGATTATGATGAGACAAAAATATCAAAAATTTCGAAAACTATCGCTTGAAAATGAACTAACTAATGAAAAAAAAAATTAATTCATTAACATTTTTTTCGGTTTTGGCTTTATTTATAAATAAAGATATCTGCGAATGAAGTGTGGTGGATAATATTTCATTGCACGTAACAAACAAGGAAATTACTAGTCAAAAATTAATCGCAATGATGAAAAGATACATGTTTAAATCTATTTTGGTGTTCGCAATCATACAGTGACTGTCGAAAGTTTCTTTTCTTTCTTATTCAAAACTGGCTTATTTCAATATTAAATATATGAGCTAGATAAGCCACTTTTTTGGCAGTCATTGTACCACTCGTGTCCAATAAAATCTTTCATTCTATTGCATTGCAATAAAGCGAGTTTAAAGTGAAGTGAAAAAATTTTATTGGACATGAGTGTACATATCTTATTTGGTAAATATTTTATTTCGATTTTAAATAGTTTTTTTTTTGAATTTTCGATTGACTTTAACTTATTTTTTGTATAGAAAAACTTTAAGTGAAAACTTAAAATTTGATAGCTACTTCTTTGAAATCATTTTAAAATTGTAAGATCATATGTTAGAGAAATGCGAAAACGGTAAGAAATTGCGTGGTCGGCGGTAAATGAAAATGTAGTGGACATTATCTTTAAAGATTCGTAGTTCGGGAGAAGAGCGGCAGATAATTGTTTGTAATTAAGCGATTCAAATCGCTAGATCGAAAAAGAAAAAGCGATTTAAACGAATTTTTCAACACCTGCTCTTACCAGTAGCGGTGATTAGATAAGAATATAAATGTAAAAAATTCTTTCTAGTTGAACATGAAATGAAATATTCAACATTTCGTAAATTTTAAAATGTTATTTTCGAGAAATTTGCAACAATAAAGCGACAACACTCAAAGTGAAAGAAAAAAATTATCGAAGGTTTCGATCGCATACACGTCTAGTTAAGCGAGCGTCGCGAATTTAATTTACGTTTCGTTTTTCAAAAGAGAAAATTTAAAAATGTGTTTCGCTAAAAGCATAAATTAATCAAATTGATCGCGATTCGTGACTGAGATCGCTCAATTCGATATGCTTTTTTCTTTTCGAGCATTCATAAACGAAAGGATAAAGTGAGGATAAACGTTTATCGCTATCGCTTAATGATTATTTCGAAAAATTTTTGCATTATTCGCAGAAATTCGATGGAAAACTGAGCGAAAACAAATTGCTTAAAGCGATCATTGTAAATCTTGAGAGGTAAAAACGTTGATATCGAAACATTTCGTTTGTTGACAAACTGTATGAGAGTCGTGATCACGGAAAAGTTTGTTTTGTTTGAAAAGTGTTTGAGAAATTTTCCGAACAAAACTATTGTGAATTCAGAAGAGCAGATGGAAAAGGAATGCGGGCCGAAAATAACTTACATAAGAGCGAAGAAATGCTTTCATTTCATTCGTGAAGTGTTTGAAGCGGCTAAAGTCAACAAAAATCAAACGGCATGAAGAAATGTTTTATCTCGTTGCAATGGACAAGCTTTACAGCTTATAAATTATATTTTCGCTCTATCTTGTCTCAAAACTGTTTTCATCTCGACGAGTGAGCGAAAACAATCGTTTTAAGTATGCCGGTTCAAAGCATTTTGATATCCAATCAAGCCTACGCACTGACTGAATATATGCAAAGCCGTTACAGAGCAGCAACAAAATTCACAATAGTGGTCACAACTTTAGGACACACATTACTCGAGCACATCGCTTACCTTTGGTCCTGGGAGGCCATCTTTACCCATAGGACCGATAGGTCCAGCAGGACCAGGAGGTCCAGGTTCACCTTGTATTCCCTGAGTTTAAAATTTAAAGTTTTATTAGTGAAAAATATTATCAAACACTACCTGTTCTCCAGGTAAACCCACTCTTCCATCAAAGCCAGGCAATCCTGTTGGTCCTGGAGGACCTGGTGGCCCTGGTGGTCCTGGATTTCCAGGTTCTCCCTGTTTTTAAAAAAATGAAAGTTAATTGTGATATTGAGCGCTACAGAAGATTACTGACCGAACGTGAAATGCAATTACTTTCGACAAAAATAGACAGAAAGCAACACAAAATAGCAACATTGAGACTTACTTTAAGCAACAACAGATCACCGGGGGACAGTGTTATTCCGAGACTTTGAAGGCCCTGTCGATAACGCACAACAAAAAAGATTACATAGAAAATACACGGACAACTTTCGATGCCAGCAACAAATAATTTTGATAGAAAAGTCCAAAAAACACAATTTACGATGTTTATGTCAGCAAGGTTTACATCTATGCAACTATTTTCAATTTATGAATATTTTTTCATACACTTAAGAAAGTAATATTGAACTTATATTGTAAAATTTTTGTTCGATATTAGCTTCGAGCAAATGCACACGAATCGTGTATTCAACTTTTTTTTCAAAGTGAATTCTTACTTTCTTGAATTTGAAAACATGAACTTAATGCTTAAATTTGTCTCATCTTAAATTTAAATAGGAGATGAATTTTAAACTAGAGAGAAAGAAAGCTGGCGGTGCAATTTGTTTGTCTCCGAAGAAATGTTTCGGCGAAACTCATTTTTTTCGTGTTCGAAAAAAGAATCAATGTTTAAATATATTGAAACAGATGAAAACGTGTAGCGCAAATATTTAGTTCTAAGCACTCACAGTTTGTTACTTTTTCATCATTTTTCATCTCCAAGAAACGTACACTCTAAAATCAATTTATTTTATTAAGTCGAAGTGTGTCAACATTAAGGACGATTAAAAAATAAAAATAAACGAAATTGAATGAAACAGACACGAACCAGCACGAATTGAGTTTTATAGTTTGTTTGAGAGAACACAAAATTACTTTCAAATAAAGAACACATACAGACAAAATAAGAAAAAGATCGACTCGGTTAGAAAACAGAGAACATTTTTTTGTGATTTGAGTCAAATTAACGACTAATCCTAGCCGTTGACTAACCTTAATCGCAATGATTTCTGCATAACCTAATGTTCCACCGTGAAGTCTGGTCACTGATCTTTTTACACCACCCTGTTTCAGTGTGTCACAACTCTTCAGTTATTTTGAAATTCACTGATTCGCTGTTTGAAGCGAAAAGCTAGAGAATAAAGCGATTTTTACCTTCGTCGTTGTGAACAAGTCGAATCCACTTTCGCCCTGTAATTAAATTATCCGTCATACTCTCATTTAATAACGTTCATCATAATTACCTTATCTCCTTTATCACCTTTTTCGCCCTGAAATTGAAAAACGCACTTTAGAGTGAAATCAACAGAGTGAATTGAATTTCGTAAGTGAAGAGCGAAGAAGAGGAGCTTTTTGATTGAAATGGTTAAGCCTCGCAAAAAGTGCTCGACAATTGAGACCGAATTCCATCATCATTAATTACGAATCAGATAATTTTGTTTTTTTTTTCGTTTTTAATTGAATTACATCATTTAGGCAGAAATTGCTTTAAAACTAAATGCAATGAATAGCGTCATTAATTGAAATGAAAAAGCAAACGTTTTTTCGACGAAGAAAAGTTCGTATAAAAAGCACTTTAATCGAAGCGATTGTCGAATTGTATGAATAACGAGCACTAAAAGTAGAGAATTAAGTTTCCATTCAGTTTATATAAAACGCTTGATTTACTCGCATCGCAAGAAGCCGAACTCGCTCGAGGAGACCATTCAGCGTCTCTATAATGCAGCCGAAATCAAACGTGTATAACTTTAATTCTCGTCTGTTTCGTTTCTTTTTTCACTCGCTCGCTCTTGTGTCTGTTATCAAAAAGTAATTTCACAATCGCACGCTAAACTAATCGAATTAAGTAAATTGTTTTTCGTGACAAACTTTATACGCTTAGCGAAAATATACTTAAAACTTTGCGATGCTTTTTTTGCTCCAGTTGAAATGTTTGCATAAAATTTATTCGCAGGCGAAGAAATGTAAATGACATTTTCACTTGCAAGATTTAAAAGTTATGAAATTTGAAATTTTTTTTCGCGAATTTGAAAAGATATTTTCCCATTTCGTTTCATAATTTTTGTGTGTGTGTGTATGTGTGTAGGGAATAATGCGATTATCGAAACCTGAATTTGAAATCGTAAACAACAAAAAAAGTTTAGTTTTCAAAGCCGAACTTTGCAAAAAAAAGCCTTAGAATTGAAATACGATCATTAGATATTCATTGCGATTTCTGAGAAAAAGGTAATAATTTAAGCGATTTTACCTCGATCTATATAATAATTATGGCGTGGTTTTACATTTACCCTGCAATTATGTTTATGTTTGTATCGATGAAATGACGATTTCTAATTGCTTATTTATGCGCTTCGAATCGCTTTTTAAATGTGATTTCGTGTTTTTGGCGAATGTTTGTGGCTGAGCAAATGATGGCATCGATTACAGTTATTGTGTCATTTTGCTAAATAAAATCAAGAAAATTGTCTCTCGATGAAAGGCCGCCTCAAAAAGCAGCATTTTAAAATATTAATTTTACTCTGCTTTGCTTTCATTGTGCGTTTGTGTGGCGAAAGCGCAAATCATTTCTCGTATTAAGAGAAATAAGCTCGAGAAAGATGCAACAGACGAGGAGAAAAACTATTTACTTCATGTAACATTAAAATAAGTTTTCTGCTTTAAGAGCTTAGAATTAAATCAATTCATCGAGCAAAACATTGGAGCGTTTAAAGTTCGCAAATGAAATAGAAAAACACTTCATTTGCATGCGCTACTCACAGGTTCTCCTTTAGGACCATCGATTCCAATGGCACCCTGTGGAACAAATTAAATAGAACAAAAAACGTGATTCGCAATCAATTAAAAATGCGAACATAATTGAAAAACTCACTGGGAATCCGGGCTTTCCTGGCGGTCCGATCGGGCCCTAAACAAATAAATCAATCGTCAGTTCGCAGCGAACTTCGAAGCTCGGCACATTATTCGATCGCAATAGTCGCCGAATTGCGCGAATGTACTTACAGGGGGCCCAATGTCACCAGATTCACCTTTCTTGCCTCGCTTGCCTCGCTTTCCTGGTGGTCCTAAAATTTAAATAAACTCTGCGTCAAGCTTGATATTTTTGATATGAATTTGCTTCACACTGATCAATAGAATTACAATTTAGAGAGAAGTTTGCGAAACGCGAGGAAGAAAAAGAAAACTTGACCTTTTTTATGTACAATTCATTTCTGCGTCGCGTTTGCATTCATATTTTACTTTATTGTTAAAAGAAATCAATGAAAGCTATATTCGTACGAATGGCAAAAGACGGAAAATGTTTTTGCACTCGAAAAAAAAAATTGCACGTCTACCGTTCGCAACGACCATTACTTTTCTCTTCGCAAATACGAAAAAAAGGCGATTTGTTCATTTAAAAAGCAAGCATAAAGAGCAACTCTTTGTTTATTAGCGCTAAGCTTTCAAATTTTGATGCTTTCTTCGGGCATCAAAATAATAGGACTCACCGTTTTTCTTTCCTCATCAATTTTTATCTCAAATAAATATTTTCTTATAAAAAAATGATTAATACAAACGCCTTTTTTAAGTCTGAAAAATGAATTTCTCTTCGCTTTATAATACATTTTCTTTACAATATAATGTGCATATGCAATTCATGAAGAAAATTTTTCTTTTCTTATGAAGAAGCTTGTGTATGGTACCATATGTTATTAAATACAAACTAAATTCTTGTATTTCGTTTGAAAGAAGCATCACTAATCGTAATCACTTTTCTGTTGTGAAATTGAGAGAAAAAAAAACTTCATGTGAGCATATCTCTGTAAAGCATTAGTGAACAAATACAAATTAAACATTGAACAAAAATAATTAATCGTAAGCGTGTGAATGTGCAGCAGAAGCTTTTGATTACTTTTAAATAAAATCACAGTAGAAATCAAAGCACCGCAACCTTAAGGCATGCGATTGCACTCGCTGTCAATTCTATTTTGATGCAGTGGATAACATGTAAACGCAAAACATCACAGTGATTATAGCCGCAATCTGGCTTGATGCAAGCAAAACTTTTATAGCCATGCTTCGCAGAAGTATTATCGTCGAATACGACCGGCAAATTGAAAATGACTTTGAATGATCTCAGCTAACAGCATTTTCGTTTACATACTTGAGTCAAGCGTTGAAATTTTCAGATATTGATTTGTGCATGATGTTGCACGCTTTCGACGACTCAAAGTTATTGCTCATTATATAAGATTGATCATTCATAAGTAAGTAATGTGTAGTATTCAAACTTTATGACAACATTATGATTATGATCGCTGTTCGAGAGTTTTCGTTTCAAAATAGCCAAAACTTAAATTAAAGCAATTCGAAAAAGTGACGACAAATAGTTGGTGTAAAGAGTTTTCATTTCGAGTTTAAACTTCGAGGTTTTCACTATATTGTTATATCGTTTAACATTGACTTTAATGTTTGACCAAAAAAAAACTAAATAAAGAAAGAAAGAAAGAAATTCAATCTCGCATTATACTTTGAGAATGTATTTCTATTGGCGAAGAAAACTTTTCGCTACTTTCGCTGATGTTCGTTTATCTGCAAAAGTAAACAATTCTGACAAGAATCAAACAGAAAGATGAAAAATTTTGTGCGCAATTTCTTAAAATTGTGGCCTATATGGCCTGAGCGTTGTAAAAGAAATTTCTCATAAAATTTTTCTACTTTTAAATTTCAGTAGGAATGAGATGAGTGAAAGTGATTGAAAGGCGAAAGAGAAGCAAATGGATTTTTTTGCGCACTGATTGCTGCTTTCATTATCTGCTTTGAGTCCATAGAAATTTCTTGAAATAAGAGCGAACGAGAGCGAAAAAATCGATGAGCGTTTTTTATGTGCACATTTTTGACAAAAGCGAAATGTAAACTTTTGCGATTGGAAACCATCGACAATCAGCGAGGAAAATGGAGTTAAATTCGACGCCGAGCGCGAATATTCTATTATTGCGTCAATTTAGCGCTCGAATCTTTTTATGTGTCTATACATTTGATAGCGTCTGTCAGTCGTTGAAAATTGCGCTGCACTTAGTTCGGCTCACCCCGAACGAAACACTCGTTCGAGACAAAGCATTACTTTTGCTCATGGTTCTTATACGGGACGGCGACGGAATGAAAACGACAAATGTGTGCGCTTCAAAAGAAAATATTTTCATTGAGTTTGATTACTTCAAAAAAAACCTGCGAATAGAAATACTTCAGCCTGTGAGCGCATTTTATATGCCCAGATAGAGGCTAGGAGTAATTGTCCTTTATACACTATCTGTGGAGGGGATCACCAGTGCCTTTCGATGGCAGTCAAGTGTTGTTAGTTTTGTAAAATTCTTGCAAAGGGAAGTAATAAGAGTTTGGCGCTTTTGAAAATATCTGAAAAAGCTTAATATAGAACCGAGTTATCATTCGAACACATCGCGTATTGAACACAATGCCTGACGACACGTCGCGCGAAACGCCGCGAAAACCATTTTTTATAATAAACGCGGCAAACTAAATTTGGCATCGAACCGTGCTCGAGACTACGCCTCGAATAAATTTTGTTACATTCGTCAATAAAATTCGATTCATTTTTCTTATGGCCACTGTGTTTTTTGCTCTCAATCACAATTGTGCATTATTTTTTAAACATGAGCATTCACTGTGGACATCCTCAGTAACGCAGCAAACCGTGACCGATGAGCGATCAAATTTCTGCATTACAAATTCTTTCGAAAGCGATATGTACACAAAAGACAGAAAGAGAGAGAGAGAGAGCGAGCGAGACAAATACTGAATTCGGTATTCATTTCATTACCATTGATGTGCAATGAATAAAAGCATTGTTTTTAGGGTAGGAAGGCAAGAGAGAGGGAAGATAGGAATACAGATAAGAGAGAAAGCGAAAAGAAGAGTAATCATCAAAGTGATGATCAAATCTCGTGTTGTGTGCAATGCCTGAATGTTAGGAAATGAGCATGAAGAACAATAAGAAAATCGTTGATTTTTCTCTTTTAGGTGATTTCAAACGCATAGTTTTAATAAGAATTGAGAGTGCGATTAATCTCTCTGCGCGACTTAAGCACAATTTTCGCCATTCTTTTGTTTGGTCCTTTTTTCTCACTTGCTGATTGCGAGCATTATGCAACTCGATTTACGCTTACAGCGAGCAGAATGCGTAAGTTTGCTTGCTTCAAACTAAAGTTGTATACATAATAAACATTTTCGCGAACTTTTTTTGCGTCTCAATCAATAAAAATCAATTAGAAAACAAAGTAAACGACGCATTCAAATGTGTCTCTTTGGTAAACTTAAACTACTTCTAGTCGATGCTATGCAATTCGAAGAATTGCAAGAACTAATTAAACATTCACAGTAAATCTGTTGAATTTCAGAATTGACCATTTTCAATATTTGCTCATCTTCACCAATTTTTTTTTAATTTTAAGCTTTTGAAAACTTTCGACGAATTCTCAAGCAGAGAATTCAGTAAACTTCGCTTCGAAGAGCTGGTGAAAACTTACATTTTGTTGACACAAAGTTTAGAATGAGTGTAACAAAGAACTTACATTTTAACAATTTTTAAAATGATTAAATAAAAAGCAGCGTGCATTTTAAACCCCCAAAAAAGTTTTTTGAAAATTGTAAAATGTTATTTCGAAATGAAATCGAAACAAAAGCGAGTTATGCAAAGGAAAAACAAGAATTTTAAATTGAAAAAATTTAATTTCAAGATTTTGAAATCAATTCAAAATGAGATTAGAGCAGACAGAAAGGAGCACATTTTTCATTTGAAAATTGAATGAATTTGGCTTTTGTATAGGCTTTTTTCAAAAAATCAAAGCGATGAAAAGACTGTAGCCATGTTCTCAATGTTCGATAGATTGAATTGCGGCTTTAAACGAAAAAGTTTTTTACTGGAATAAATTTTTTTTACAAATTACGAAAGAAAAACATTTTTTTCGCAATAAAAGCAACAAGATTTCCGTCTGTAGTATGTACAGTGGAAGCGATCATAAAAATTCGGTTTGAGCAAGAAAAGCATCGCCAAACTAAATCCAATTGCGCGATTGTTGTAGCAACGGCGAAGGCAATATCATAGTTATTTATAACATTATTTTTTGATTATCAACATCTTACCATCGAATTGAATTTAAGTGAAAGAGAGAAAGAGAGAGAAAGAGAGAGCATCAAAAAGGAAGCAATTTTAAACCACAGAAAAGTATCAAATGGCTTTCTATCTTCGCAAAAAAGAAGATTTCAAAAATCCTCTTTTCAATCAAAAGCATTCGCAGGAAAAGCTATAAGCTAAGCGATTCAATGGCCCTAAGCTTTCATTACTGATACAATGAAAATATGTGCTTATCATTGAAAGAGAGCGAAAACATCGCATTTCAAAAGACGAAAGAAGAATTGAGATTAATGAAAAATTCTTGTTTGCAATAAATTTTTCATGAAAAAAATTTCAAACAGCTCTACTAAACTTTTCAAATCATCTTTTGATTGTTACAACAACTTAATGATATCTAAAATTTACGCACAGCAGAAATTAATTATGAATCTGTTACTCTATATTTTGCATAAAAAAAGCACGATACACTTCACTTTTTCACCTCTATTAATTAGGGTGTTCAGCTCACAGCTCTTAAGTCTAACACATTTTCAAGGTGTGTGTGTTCTAAATGAAATATGCATTTGGTGTTTTAGAAAAGCAACGTGTAAGAACTCGTTTTGAAAAATTAATCTGAATCGAAAGCGATGAACAGCTTTGAAAAAAAGCTTAATTTTTGCACATATAAAGTGCACATTAAATGCTGTTTGCAATTCTGGGCAATGCCGAAATTATGATTTATACAAGCGAAGCTGTGAAACAAAGGTTTTAATAAAGCGAAGCATTGGAGTGATCAAAAGCTCAATATTTCATAACTTGCAGATATTAAATTAATTTATGATTAAATGCGATTGATAAAGAACCAAATTTAATTGATGTCTAAACAAGTCAAAAATTATTCAATCAAAAACGAAAAGCCGTAGAAAATCGCGAAGCAAAAATTTAAAAAATTAAATAAAATTTTCTATAAAGCAGTGAATCACGCAAAGAATAAAAATCTTGTGGAGCGCAAAAACAGAATAAATATTAAGCTGCCAACGGAAAAGATGAATTCAAGTGTTATTTTGATCATTCTATTTGCTATGATTAACAAGACCGAGTCTAGACTTGGGATAGAAAGCATAACACGGATCAAACGTTTTTTGATTTTCGCCATCACTCATCATCTTTCAAGTGAAATCATCAAACATCGCCGTGGCTGAAAAGATGCTGTTTGCCAATGTCATCGAAAAATAATTCATCAAAAATTTTGAAAAATCTTTGCTAAAATAATAGAGATAACTGATGAGTTAAATTCACAAATTTTTACGTTTCAAAATTAAGCGAATGTATGTTCAATGAAGCGTTTTCACGAAAAAAAATCGAAAAAACAAATTTCAGCATTTCAAGATGGTGAAGAAGAAGAAGAAGAAAATTTCTATTGCTTTTGAGATAAACAACAAACCTTTTTTCTTTTACCAAGATTAAATCATAAATCGTAAAAACTTTGCAATTTTTCATTTCAGCAAAGCTCAAAGAAACGTTCAGTGTGTAACTGACAATTTTCAGAGCAATAAATTACACAGAGCTGCAACTATAAAAATTTTACTCACTCTGCTCGTTGTGATTGACACATGGCGTTTTATTTTAAATTTTTCTGAAATGAATTATAGAGTTAGGCTTTCCATAGTGGTTTATGTATATTTATGCGCAACACACAAATTTTTTTTAACTTTTTAAAATTGGCGACGTTGACGATTTTCGAAACAAAAAAAAAATCAAAAAAGAACCAAATTTCCGCAGGGCATAAGTTGTAAATTTACTACTTCTGCAATTTTTTTAAATGAAAATTTTTATCACAAAGTAATCTTATTAACTTAGCGTTTTTGAGAAAATTGCTTGATGAATAAACTGGTTTTCAATATATAATTTTGTAAACATAAATAAGTAAAAAACAAAATTCTTAAAAAAAGTAATTTAATAAAAACTTAATCAGGCAAACTGTCTATTAGTTTAACGATAAACAATTATTTCATCTTATTCGGGAGAAATTAATTTATCGAAAACACGTGTGCTTCTTATCGAAATAATCTTTAATCGAGACGTGAAATTCATATTGATTTATTAGTTTATTGATTAGCAGTATAAAGAAGCGCGCTGTAAAGCGAGAAATTTGGTTCAGTCGAATTTTCGAAGAAAGAAAAAGTGAATTAGGATCATAAAGCTTTACTTTTGACGAATAACACGCTATTCTACTCGATTCTTTACATGTTTTAAAGCTATTTTTGGTAAAAGCAAGTTAAGTATATATGTGACGAAAGTTTAAAGCTTCAAGCGTCCAGTACTGAGTAAGCTTTTCATACTTCATAGAACAGTGCAGCGATAAGAGTTTTGGCATTAAGCAGCGTACGTGATGCACTTCAATTTACGCCGAATTTTTGGTGCGCGCCGCTATTTAACTTTTCTATAAGCGTACGCTCACTATATTGTTGTTTGATCAAACGTGTTTAAACTCGATTGAATTCGAAAAATATTTTATATATAGTCATCAAATGCAATAACAATAACAACAACGAATAAAAAGTTTTGAAATTAATTCGTTTCTTTGCTTGAAAGCTTTTAGATTTCGATTCACTATTTCAAGTTTGAAGTGAGTTTTTAAAACTCTACTCGATACTAAGCTGTACTTTCAGATGAACAATTTTAATGTGAAAATATGAAAGCGAAAAGCAAAAAGCACTTAAATTTACTATTTACTACTCGGCGAAACACAAGACGCAGATTGAGAAAGAACGCTGCCGCTGCGCGTTGTACAAATACTAATCCTAAATCTAAGTCAGCGAATAAATTCAAAGGCTAAATAAGCTAAAAAGGTATTTAACCGCAAATTAAGCAAGGCAAATATTTCTGCTATCTGACGTTATGTGATGTGTGTGTGCGTTCGTTCGCAAATGGTAATCAATAGGAATGAAACGAAGCATGCATTTCACTGTACGACAAGCGCATAAAAATATAAAAGTAGTAATTTATTCAATTTCCTCTGTTGCAAAAAGCATGAGAAGAGAAGAATTCTGTCATTACGAATGGCTTGCTGTATAGAAGAAGTAAATGTATAAATTTCGTTAAATCGACAAAAAGACCCGCCAGCGTTTGCCATTGTGACTACTAATTTCTTTCTCCGGTGGTAATTTTTTTTCACATAGGCATTGATGGATTTGCGCACTGCATTTGCGTAATTACTGATTTTAGATAAATTAATGGTTATGATTTAAATTACGCTCTCGCGTTTAAATTTTAGCTTTCCGAGACTACTTTATGCATTTAGATTGTGATTGAAATTGATTAACTTTTTTCCTCTTCTTCTCCACCGAATAAAAATGAAAAATGAATTTCATAATTAATGAACGCTAATAACAATTAATTATTTTTCACACACACACACATACACACAAATGTAATTACGGTTTAAGTTAATTGTTAGCGATGAATGAATGAATGATGCTCAAATAAAGGTGACCAAAAATTTGCAGATAAGCAAGAAAATATTTACTCACTAAATTATTATTTGTGCTTAGCCGAATGCGAAGAAAAAACTACTCGAATTAGCTCGCTTTTGGTAGGGGGTCCTCATTATAGGGTGTGTCTACGCTTTACACAATTATAACCGTAATATGAGCATTAAACATCGACAAACACACCATTTTACTACTGACGGCGGCGGTTTGTGAAAAACTTTCTTTCGCATGAACAACACCAGTTATTACTGCTATTATGTAATACGAGCAATAAAGTTGTAACACAGAGTTTGCTCTCGGCCGTAAACTCGACGCCCACTTTTCTCTTAAGATATGCGGTATTCTTTGCAAACCGCACCTTCAAAGTTAAAATTCGAAGCGAGTGCGAACCGCACTATGCTCATACAAAAAAGTCTCAGAGTTTCTCGGTTTGCTGCGGCAAAAGAAAAGCGAATAATCCGTCGCCGAAAGAGGACAAGCCTTAAGGATTATGCTGGTTACTTGCAAGCAATACTTTTCGTTTTGATTCTCAGATTATTCAAGCAGTGAAAGCAGAGAGTAGTGCTGTAGTTAGTAACTTGGCGATTAAATACGGCGATTTCAAACAAGAAAATCCTCGAGAGATACGGGCTGTACGATCTTTAAACAAACACTGCTAGTTCTCTTTCTCTCTCTCTCTCTCTCTCTCTCTCTCTCTCTCTCTCTTTCTCGCTGCCAATTAGATGAAAACCGACGACAATGAGAGGCAGAGTGAATATGTCATTTTGTACGGTAATTGATTGGATTTTTTTCCTACTAAATTATTCGTGCAGTTGAGTGGTAACAATTTGCTGATTAAACTCGAGCAATTCTTGTCGAAAACTCATTCGTTACTTGCGATTCAACGTAAATAAAACATTTTATTCATTTCACGAATAAAAAACGTCGACTAATTTGAGACCCTACTTCAAACGTAATTTTTTTTTTTGGATTCTCACAAAAAAATTGAATCGCGAATCTGAATTTTAAGAGAATTTAAATCGCGATATATTATGAAATCGGTGCTCAATTTAATTTCAACTTCGTTCAAACATAATTCGACTTTATTTGTTTCGCTCTAAAGGTGAGGACCAATTTGTCGCGATAATGAGTTAAAATCACATTTGTAAAACTCGAATTAAACTGTTGTAACTTTCGCTAAAATAGTGAATCTCGTGAAAATAATGAGAATTATGAGATAAAGAAGTGATAGTTAATGACGGTTCAAAATTTATTTTCAAACGATATGATCAGAACCTAAAAAGTGATCAAAAAGCGCAACTCAACAATGCCGTCTGCAAATTAAACTAACAATGAAAATAATTTGCCGTAATTAAGAATTAAAAATTAATAAAGCACTAGGCGAGCAAAAGGAAATTTTTCTTTTTCGCTTTAAACGTTTGATAGATGCAGCAATAAATAGCTTTAGTTTGAATTTCTTTAAAAATAAATTGAAGTTTCGATTATTGCTTAAGATGTTCGCTGCAATCGCGATCGCTTTCTCATTTTATCTTCATCTCGCAACTTCAAACTACATTTCACTCAATTACAACTCAACGAAACATGAGTTACAATTTTCGATCCGTTCGTTTCGTGTCCGTGTATCCTGCTACACCTCCATTTAAAAACGATTTGAACAGCGTTTCTTCGCTCAATTCGAAGGACATGGTCTTCTCGCGTGGTTAAGAGAGAGAGAGAGAGAGAGAGAAAATTGCAAAGCAACGTTTTTGAAGTGGCTTAATGCGTTTTGAGAAAATATTCACACCAATTGAGTTTTGAAATCAAAGAAAGTGATGTTCATTCACTAGTTCAAAAGTAGTGAAATGAATTAATCACAAGTTTTTTTCATTTAGAGCTTTTTGAGCGAAGGCGCTCTCGCACGCTTCATTAATAATTACTCTCATCAAACTTTTATCGCATTTACAATGCGGACGTGAATTAGTCTCGTTGCTTTTATAATCTCAAAGTGTCGCCGAAAAATTTTTATTATTTGTTTGCTTTTAGTGTTTCGCTTTCGACGCTGAAAACAAGAAGAAGATTAGATTATTTCTAATGTATTATAAGCTGCTTCTATACGACGTAATACACATCGCGTTTTATTCGAAGAGAATTTACGGGCCATTTGTGCGTTACATTAAACAATGCCATAATAAGCTATTGAAGATAGAACACACACAGGAACGCATTATAAGCGAGAAGCGCATTGCGAAAATGTGCAATCCTGCGGGATGCTAAGGACACGCTGAGAATGGGCACTTAAATCAACAGGTCACTCAAACACGACTGACGAGCAACTGATCGGCAGCAGTCTCCTGTGGCGAGCGAGATGGCGAGCGCACATTTTGCAATTAAGAATTAAGCTTGATTTGTTTAACGAAGCGAATAAAAGTGTGGCCGTAAATGGCGAAAAAAATCGTAAACTAATTTCGCAGCGAGAGATTATCGCGAAAACACCAAAACACAGTTACTGCAAAAGTCACGCATCGAAAAAGCGCCTTTCACGCAGTGAACGAAAATGTGTTCAGCGAAATATTGCGATTTATGTGAGACGATCGTATCGTCGAAAATTGTTTGGCCTGTTCGATGCAAATCATAACTGAATTGACACGAAGCAAAATGAAAAGCTGCTAGATTCTGGTAAAACGATTCCCTCCGCGCAAACACAAGCAAACACACACAGACACTCACTTTACTCTATGGAAGACGGATAATCGAGTTTCAGGCTTGCTTTGCGTCGAAACGCTCCTATTTCAAAGCTGTTACGAGTCAGAGAAATGAACGATTACTTAATGTTGTCATTTAATATAGGTTTCGGTTGTCAACAACTTGACTAAAACCAAGCGTTTTTCTCGAAACACTAATACTTAATTGCTTTCTCGCACTATCCGTCGAGTGATAAAATCGCTTGTTTTCGCCGTTTATAACAAATTAGTAAAACCGAACTCCAAATTAATCAGCACTCGCGCCTGACTCGAACAGATCGATTACCGAAAAAACGAATTCGTGTATCATTCAACACACGATTTATTTGCTGCAAGAGGCTATGTTCCAATAAATAATCAAAGCGCGTTAATAAGAAACAAGCAATTAATAGCCGCAACTTATGAAGTTATTGCGATTAGAATCGGTTGGCAGAAATGTTCGCAAAGAGAGTAAAAAAAGCCAATGCCTCGAGTAAGGTGGCCGATGCTCAGCAAAAAAGTTTTCGTCACATGAGATTATAGGTCGCTTGAAAAGTTTTCCATTTTAAATATTGGCAAACACAAGTGAATCTGACAAATTCCGAGTTCCAAGTAAAGCGTTAAAAATAAAATTGTTGCGAAGAAAAGTTTGTCGCAAGGCAAGTTTTTTGAGCTTTCGCTTCAGAAACGAAAATAAACAACAAGCGACAAATATTATCACCAAGTCTGATCGTTTGTACTTACAAATGCATTTAAAGATGATTGCAATCACTAGAGCTTAAAATTGCGATTCAGCGATAAAAAAATCGTTATCATGTAGTTTATCTTATATTTTGTAAGATATATCGTTGCATCTTATAAAACCAAAGGATTTTAAAATAATTTTTCAGGCAAGAGTTTTCAGAATTGACTTTAGATACTCACAATACTTGAAACGAAAGAATCGATTTGCATTTTTTCAAGAAAAATAGCAAAAACTCGCTTCATTTTCGACTGTCAGTTAATGTTACACTTTTCTCGCTTTCATAAATTTTTATGAAAAGTTAACAGCTTCTATCAGGAAAAAGTTTAATAAACATAGCTTACAGATCGTATTTTTCCTGAAAAGTGAAAAGGGAGAAGTAAAATGAAGTTTGGGAAAAATTGCATTTTAAATCAGCATACAGTTGCAAAAAAGGAAAAAACTTCATTTTTAGTTATGAAATAGGCGAATTATCATAGCTTTACCTTACTAATTGAACAAAAAAATGAAAATCTTAAACGTCGAAAGACGAATGTCGAATTCGGACGCTGTAAATGCGTATTAAAAATTCCAATTTGAAGATTTTAACTATTCTTGATACACAAAAAATTGCTGAGATTGGTAAAATCATTCAAAAACTTGACTTGAATCATTTGGTCACAATTTTCAACAAAAAACACAAGTTCCGTAAAATGAGTTTGAGCCATTTTTGCAAAGCAATTTTCTACGCTTATGCAATAATTTTTCCGATTTTTAGTACATCGATATTTATCGAG
>NCKU01002538.1:0-18691 GCA_003675995.1 Dinothrombium tinctorium | reverse complement strand
CATTGGGACTATTAAATTTTTTGATTTTACACAGGTTTTTACTTTGTGGGAGTTTACTTTAAAAAGGTCTGACTGTATTGACTTAAGAGTGTTTCCTTGTAACTCAAAAACTCAATGACTTTGTGATTAAATTCAAAAAAGTGAATTTTTTTAGTTCAAAATCATTATATTCGACCGGTTGTTAGTTAAATTGTTGACACAATAAGAGTTTCGTTAAACACACACACACACATACACATTTAATTAATACACACTTAATTCGAATAAGGTAAGAGAAATTTTCAAAATGAATTTCATCGTGGTATTAATTAAATAAAAAATTCTATTAAAAAAGTGCGCATTATAGCGATTGAAAAGTTCATCTATTGTATTTTTTTAATCAATGAAAGCTAAATGATCTGATTGTGAATAATACGAATTTAGCGATAAAAATATCAAAATTCAAAGAGCAAACAACAAACTGAACAATTGTGACTTATCTCAGCGTGTTTTGGATGTGATTGAAATTCTTGTTGTTAAAAGACAAGTCAACGAACAGAAAACTTTTTTTTGCCGCTCGAGTTTCTACATTTTTTTTAAAGCTTGAACCGCATAAAGCGCACAAATCGAAAAGCATGCTACGAAGAGAGTCGTCGAATGCAATGAAGGCTAGCTACATTGTAATTTGTTACTATGAAAACAGCTTTCATTCGAAAAAATCGTTTATAAACGTAATTGAACGCAATCCTTGAACGTGTAAACATTTAGTTTCGAGTTACTAGTTTAAAATCGCGATAAAAAATTATGTTCACTAATTTGCATCGAAACGTAATTAGATCGCAATGATATTTCTTCATTTGTATTTTTACGCTCACTCTTTCTCTCGAAAATGTGCTCGTGATTAAATGACGAAATAGGATTCTCGTTTGATTTCCTTCAAAATGAGTCTCAATAAAGATTATAAGTGCACTTACAATTCACTTGTAGCCGATGTGAGTTATATCACCGTTTAATCAACGATTGTTCTGTTTTTTTTTCTCACCGCTAGAACTGCAGTGATACTCAACAATTGACCAGCACCTCGAGATCGACGTCGATCGAAGATGCACCAGTTCATGAAATTAGAGGATTATCGCTTGTATCCGCATCAGTGTTCATTGTCGGAGCGATGGCAGGAGCCGGAGTGCTTGCGCTACCTAAAGCGATTGCTAATACAGGTATGACTTTCACTTTTGTAGCTTGAATTTAACTTCTATTCGAAATTTGCTTGCGTATGAAGCAAACAGAGCGCCGAAAAATGTTTATTTTCAATTCGATAAACGAAATAGTTTGGCATAATTTTTTGATTTGCATATGCACTTGTGCTCAAATAAAAGAATATGTCGCCAACCATTTTTCCAAATATTAAACAGAGCTAAAAATTTTCGAAAAAGTTAATACCGGAAACTAACGAAGCGACATTCCTCGTACCGGTTTGTTTATATTTTTTTCGTTTGACCAACTTTTTTCGATCCAGATTTGACATAACTTTTATTTATCATAATAATAAGGTTATTGACCTGAAATCAATTTAGTGTTAGAAAGTAAATGCACAAAGCTAGTGAACGCACTCGGTTGCTGCGAAGAAAGCGGCTAAATGCGTTGCTTGATGCAAATGTTAATAAATTAACGAGCGAAGTTCGTTTCAGTAAATTTTAACTACAATAAAGCAAATTGAGCAACGAGATGAAGCGTGATTGAAAAAATTCTTTTCATAAAATTAGCCTCACTATGCTACATAATTTTTAATCGAAACTATAAAATGAAGGGGAAATACAGTTGAGATTAAAAAATGTTCGGTGAATTCGGGCCTCTCTTAGTAAAAATTGAAACGATTTTAAATCAAACTTTGATTTATTTCAAGTATAACCTTGCAGTTATTTTACTCTCACTCATTTCACCCTAAAAATCTTTTTTTCGTCAATCAAATTTTTAAGAAATTAATTTTAAATTTTCACTTTTAACTCTTAAAAAAAGAATTTAACTTGAATTTAAGAAAGAATGAGTCGCTAAGCTGAGTAATCGACATTTCTAGAAAAAAAAGTTCTCAAATGTCGTTGTCGTCGTTATCTAAATTAATTTTGAAATTTGAATATTTATTTAAGGCAAAAGTTTCTTTAGCTTTCGATTTTCTGGATAATTTTTTAAATATTTTTGATTTTTTTTTAATAAGCATAAAAAATTCTGCTGCTGGGTGATGAGATTTTAATAGTTTTTAAATTTATGTTTTTCATACTTAACACTAAATTACCGGCTTTAGACTGCTCTTCTATCACTGAAAACAGAGCAAGGTTTTAAACAATTACATGAAAAAGGCAAATGCAAGTTATTTTTGTGTTTCACGCGATATTTGATTTGTTTTTTGGAAAGTTGTTTTAAAAACAACTGCAAAAAACTCATTAACATCACATTATGAACATTTATGGCGTCAAAGGTTTTTTGCAAAAAGTTTCGAATTATTTTCCCGAAGCAAGTTGATAGATTTGATTGCATTAAATTTAAAATGTGTAAATTTTCGAAAAATTTAGATTTTAGTGCTATAGAAAAAATTTTTTTTAATTAGAAACGAAAGCATTATCCGAGATCTTGATCTCAATCTTATTTTGCTAATGCCGATACGAAACTATCAGGATAAAAATTATTTGCTTTCGCTTGTTTACTGATGTAGCTTTGAATTTTTTTCTACTTTATGCATTCAAGGATAAAAATATTTCGCTATGTTTATACTTCGTTTTCGCGCAATGCTTACATTATAATTTCTATAAACATGAAAATTGTAATTAGAATTTGCTACTTTTTCTAGTATTAAACAATTTTTTAAGGTGTCAAAAATTATAAATGATAAAAAATAAACGCTGAGCTAACGAGTTGTGGCTATGAGGATAGTGCGGTAATACCGATATGATGGTAACGATAAACAGTAAACTTGCGATGTCACACAAAAATAAAATTATGAAATGCAAATTAAATGCAAAAGGTAAATGCAAAAGCGTTCGAAAGCGTTATTTTGATTTTGCTTTTACTCTTTTTACGCATTAATATTTTGAATCTTATTTTTCAGTTTCTCATTTCATTTTAAAGCACGAACGTTTCAAAAATACGAAATAAGCTTTTTATGTCATAAAAAAATTTTGATTTCTTTATCAAATTTCAAAACAAAAAATCAAAATTAATCATTAATGTTTTATCAACAATTTTTATTCATAAACAGTCAATGACAGAATGTTTTCGATTATTTTCATTAAATATGTAGTTTCATATAGTTTTGTATGAGTAAAAAAAGCAAGACATTCTGTTCCTTGACTTAACATGAAAATTTCACAAAAGATTTGCTAATCGCTTGTTGAACATTTCATTTCATATTACATAACGCTGTTAAAATTGTTATTTGATGAGTAAATGAAAATGAAAATAAGAGTATTCTGAGAAAACTAAAAATGATCACGATCGTGATTATATTATCACGAGATTATTCTTTCACAATTCTCACTTCATGCTAAAATTATCACTTTTGAAAGGTTGGGCAGGAATTGCATTGATCGTCGTTACCTGTTTTGTAACTGCTTCGTTTTGTGTTTATTTGGCCAAAAGTTGGATGCTTGTCGAAGAGATATGGCCCGAATGTCGAAATTCAATTCGCGACCCGTTTCCGACAATAGGAGAGAAGGCTGTGGGAAAGTGGATGAAAAATGTGTGCGCAGCTACAATGGATGTACAATTATTTGGAACGGCCATAGTTTTCTTATTATTAAGTGCTGAATTGACACACAATATAGTCCGTCCATATTTTGACATCACTTTTTGTGATTTCATCGTAATTATTGGAGTGATACTTTGCCCCTTAACTTGGTTAAAATCTCCACATCATTTTTGGCCTGTGGCTTATGGAGCCATGGCATGCACTGCGATCAGTTGCGTTTTAATAGTCGCTGTGATTGTTATGCAATCTCCTGAAAAGATAGAAATGGCAACTCATTCCATTCCAACTTTCAATTCATTTCTGCTTGGATTTAGTACAATGCTTTTTGCATTTGGAGGCATTTGTGCTCTTCCAACATTTCAAAATGATATGAAAAACAAACAACAATTTCCAGTTGCAGTAATCATAGGATTTTTAAGTAATTTGATCAAAATGAATTTCATATCTTTAACATTTCAAATTCATCTCGACAGTTTTGCTCATCATATACTATCCTCTTGCTGTTGGAGGATTCCTAGTTTATGGAGATAAAGTCGATGACAATGTGTTAAATACTACCCAAAATGGCACCATTACGACGATTGTCAACGTTTTGATGGACTTTCATTTATTTTGCGCTTTTCTGATCGTTGTTAATCCATTAAATCAAGATTTAGAACAGCGTTTCGGAATTGATCATTGTATGTTAATCGAACATTCATTCGTTCTTACTTCACTGATACCATTTTATAGTTTTCACCTGGAAAAGAATTACATTGAGAACATTAACTGTAATCACAATCTTATTTTTCGGTACATCTGTTCCTCGCTTTGGCAAAATATTAAATCTGGTCGGGTCATCAACTGTAGCAGTTCAAACTTTCGTAATGCCGCCATGGTTTTATTTGAAACTCTGCAATTATGATGCTCCCAATTTCAAGAAAATGTAAGGCTTCAAAGTTCTTAATTTTTTTAATGTTCTATTCAATTCTATTTTTCAAAAATAGCCGCATTTCGATGAAACTTAAACTTTATTTCGGTATTGTGCTGGTTTTAGGATCAATTGGTGGAATCTTATCGACTTACTCAAGTTTATTAGATCTTTTTGATCCTGATGCTTTCACCTTACCCTGTTATATGATAAAAGGAAAAATTGACAACTAGTCGTTTTAATTTTTCATCGTTAAATTAAATTTCATTATGTACAATCGACATGTCCAAACTATAATTGTTTAACGATAATTAAACATTTGAATGAAAGAACCTTAAATATGAAAACAACAAAATATTTTCGAGTGATTTCACAAAAAAATTAATAATTTTATCATTTAAATGATGAAATATGATTAAAAGTCTTTCATCACAACCTGTTTAGATTAAAAAAGTTGACTTAAATTTTGTTTTTATAGGTTGAAATTTATATTTAAGTGATTTCCTCAAATTTAATAATTGTTTATTTTCATGATTTTTATTTATGGAACTTAATATACAAATGTATGGAACTTCAGATATATACTAAAGAATTTTTTGAATATCCAATTGGTCCTTTAGAAACTAGATTTTAAACTAAACTTACTGCCAGAAATATCGCTACATTATTTTTTATACTCAATTTAAAACCAATTATATAAATTTGAGAATAAGAATGTTTTTTTTTCTTTTTTTTTGGTGAGTTTTATGTTGTTTTCTCGCGGAAATCACAGTGGATTTCCGTTTAACTTAATTTCGTTTCCATTCAAGTTCCAGAAGACAACCCTGTTTACATGTCGACTATATGGTTACGTCTTTTAACTGGTTTTTGTTCATTCGTTTTACCTTCTTCTGGCGTCAAGATTGATTACACCGACTTTCAATTCCTAAACAACCGAATACAACATTTTTGCCCGATCGATGCATGGAAGCCGAACTCTTTCTTCGTTTTTGTTTTTCTTGAGCGTTTAGTGTCACCTTAGTATTGTTTTCACCCGTTCGATTATTTGATAAAACAGGCTTTTTCCACATTTCTAGTTCACTTTCAGAAACAAAATTGTCCTGATTGATTTCATCACTGCTTTCACTTGGATAATGAAGACTTTGCAAATATGGTAATACTGTCATACTTCTGAACTCATCGCCATTAGCTCGAACAGGTATTGCAACAGGTTCGGTTAGAAGTGGTGGTTTCTTTCGCAACCAACTATAAATTCAAAAATTAAATCAAGCAGTTTGATTATAAACGAACAAAAATATAAATAACATACTCGTGCTGTTTAACTTCGTGCAACGAAAACCTCTTCGCGGGATCTTTCGCTAACATACCTTAAAGATAATCGCTTTAGACAGCGAATCGGAAAAAATGATTAAGTATACCCCGTATAAGGCTCTGAAGTAAAACGTCGATTTCTACAGGAATCATGAAGTCACCTTTCGCAATATTTTCAAACAGTTTGAAAATGGTATCTCCTTCAAAAGGATATTTTCCCGTGGTAATGTTAAACAAAGTCACACCACTCGACCAAACATCAACTTTAAAACCTGAAAAACTTTCACATCCACTGGCAATTTCAGGCGGCTGAAAAGCGGGAGAACCTTGACTAGTATGGCAAATATCACTTCGACAAAATTGATCCAAAAGCTGTTAATTATGAAACGATCGTTTGCGTGATTTAATAGGAAATACATCGACTTACCTCTGAAACTCCAAAATCACTAATTTTCACAACACCCGCGTTATCAATCAATAAGTTACCGGGTTTTATATCTTTATGAACAATGCCTTTGCTGTGTAGATACTCCAAACCATCGATGACTTGTGAGAAATACCTGCAATATGTGTTTAGATAGGAATGAAAAACATCTAACCTACCCGTGAGCCTGATTTATTGGAAGCTTTTTACTCGGAACAGATTCTAATAATTCTTGCATTACACAAACACAATATTCCATAATTATATACAACTTTTCTTTTTCGTCACAATATATAATATCAATTAATTTAGTAACATTTTTGTGATCAAGTCCCCGAAGAAGTTGTATTTCTCTGAAAAAGAGAAAATGAGGTGAACTCTATAACAAAAATAAAGTTCGAACCTTTGTACATTTTGTTCGCCGTTTGGTATTTTACGCCATCGTTTCTTTTGCATGATTTTCACAGCTCTTCGTTGCAATGTTTCCGAGTCTAACACTTCTTTCACTTTTGAATACGAGCCTTCGCCTAAAACATCACCCATAACATATTTACCGATGAATTTGGCTTTCTTCTTCTTTTTCTCGTACAAAATTTCAAAACTGTTCACGCGATGAAAAGCCAAAGGCTCGCTGAGATCGCCGAGATACGAATCCCAATTGGAAGTGTCCGCGTTCGCGAATGATTCCTCGTCGCACGCGTCGGGTTCGATGTGTTGTCCGCTATCGCTCGCGCTTCGGTGTGCGCACATTTCTCTGCCTCTCGGCGTATGATTGCCAGCGGCGCAATCGGGCGGTTCGTCGTCTTCGTCCGCAGGGAATTGCTGTGACGATTGACACGAGGAGACGGCGTTTTTGGAGAACGTTTGTCGGTCGAGTTGTACCATTCTTCGAAAGGCTTCTTCTTCGGCGAATGAGTGTCCGCGATTACACGCTGCGATCAGAACGGCTTCGTTACGCTGTGTGCATTGCTGCTGCTGATTGGTGCTCTCAGCCATCCAACAGTCGAACAGACCTTTAACAAGCCATCAATCGTCAATTGTTTTCGAAAACTCTTTCCATTCACTTTTCACCATTCAATGCACACCGGGGACCGATTGCGAATTGCGCGCTCGCTGTCCGACCGCGCGTCTGCACCGCTTTCCACTTGCGGTCGGAAATCGATTCGCGTGCGTTTCGCTTTCGATCAACTCACCGCTTTTGAGTTCTACTCGAAATCAGGCTGCGCTTAACGCCTTTCTTCACACCCTTTCTCTTATTGCGTCGTTAGGCTTAAAATTTTTATCAATCGCATTATCGCAAAAAGTTTTTGATTAGCGCCGTGAAAAGTGACCTCAATTTGTGTCTAATTTGAGCTTTTCACCGCTCTTATTTTGAGCTAAAACTTTACAGAAATAGAAGTGAAAAGTGCACGAAAATCGGAAAAGTGAAATAATGGTTATTCATTTTATTTCGCTAATAAATTCTCATAATAAAATTCGCATAAAAACGTGATTTCAATTTTATCAAACATGTCACGACGTGTGAGAGTATGCTAAGACATGTTAAGTGTTGAAAATTCAGCAGAAAACAATTCACGCTTTTCGCTCATTCAGCTATCAGTATTTGTGTGAATGAGATTTTTTCACTGAAAAATGTGCTTGTAACTGGAATTATCAATTTGCTGACTTAGGCATGCTGATAGTATTTTCACGAATTTTTTTTTTTGTATTCAAATTTCATGAATTTTTTTTTCATGAAAGTTTTCGTTACAAAATTAGTTTCTTACTCTATCTTTTCAGACATAAGATTACGAAAATCTAAATAGTAAAATGGAAAAAGTTAAACGCATTGTAATAAATTGAAAACACAGTTTGTCGAAAAATGAGCAGCGGGAAAAGCATGAAAACAAGAAAGAAATCGTTTTCCATAGAAAATAGAAAAACGATCGCAGTATCATTCATATTTTCTCATTTCAATTGTCACCTTAAATTGTGAACAAATATTGTAAAGCAAACAGTTGCGAATCAATTTTATCAATTCGTTCAGTCGCTAAGTGTTTATTTACTATCAACGAATTTTTTTACGGGCGTGGAAAAATTGGGACATCTTTCGATGTTAGTGTCACATTTTGTTTGAAAATAATATCGAAATAACCTTGGCATTGAAATTGCGAATGCTTAAGCAAACAGTTCGTTAACAAAACAAACTCCACATTTTTGCGAGTTTGTAATAAAGTAAGCAAATAAGCAAATGGGATGAAGCAAGGCAACTTTGAAACGATTCGAATGAATTCAGTGCGAAATGTAAGATCGGAGAAAGAAGTTTTTCACTCGCAAACATGACCAACAAAATACACGCGATGCCGTTTTTATATTTACCTCAACCTTTGCCGAGATGTAAATCGAAAATAATTAAAATTTATCTACAAACAATTTGCTTCTTCGAATTTGATTTTAGATTTAGCGTTAATTATAATCGCAAATTCAATTTGAATTTATTCAATTGTGTGGCAAATGTAGTATTCATAATCTCTGTTTTATGGAACACCTACAGACTTCTCGCTCAATTAAATTACCTGCTGACTATCACGGATAAAAGGACTTGACCAAATCGCGTTGGATACCTATCATGAATAGTACTCTTTTGAAATCACTTAGTTGGTATTTTAAAAGAAACAATTTGGCAAATTCACTCGATAGATTGATTAAAATAAATTGCAAACGATTCGGCATTAGTACACGATGGGTTGAAAAAATGATTTTTTTACCACGTAAGTTTGGCTATTTTGTTATTAGCAATGTTTTGTTGGCCAAGTTACCTTTGGTTTAAACAATGTATGAATCATATACCTGAATACATTAAGAAAGACACATTCTTTTTGATGAACTCAAGTGTAGATAGAATCACAAATTTCAAATATGGGTTTTACTCATTTAAAATAATCACCGGCTCTTACCTTTACAATGGTATCTTGCTCGCTTCAACTTCGTTTTTTCTGCTTTGCGCTTCTATACATTGCAAAGCGATCAAAGAGTTCGAAAAAAGAGAGATTAGACCAATGAATTTACATGAATTTACCTCAAAAGGCAGCAAAAAAGGCGGTGTCCGAGCTTTTAATATCGTTTGAAGTACTTTTCGAAATAAACCAGCAAATGGAGAAAAGCTTTGGCTTCACCAATCTAGTTTGCGTCTCTCTTTACTCTTTCGTGCTTTCAAATTTTAAATTTTTCTCATACTCACAAAGACCAAAGGAAAGAAGCTGTTGTTTTAAGTTTATATTGGTTGATAAATTCGAGCATCTATTGGACATCTGCTGAAATAATGCATTTATCAAGTAACGCGTTGATGCTGCTCGCAAAATTGAACTGGAAAATGCTTTTTTTCAAATTCCTCGATCGATTTCTCTACTCAAGTATTCACACACCTTCGCATAAGTTTGTTCGCTTTTGTCATTTTAAGTAGACATTTTATTTTGACACTTATCGGCTTCTATTCACCTTTTCCACTATGCTTATTCAACTTGATCCGCATTCGATGGGTAGCATTTGTAAAAACATGAATATTCCAAACTAATTTTTTTTTTAATATTTTTTTTTCTTTCTCATGTATATTCGCCAACGATAAAGTTTAGGGGAACTTTGCCGCTGCTGTTTCACAACTTTTTATATATTGCGAATAACATCAACGGGGTAATTTTTTCTCTCGACGATTGCGAAATTGATGTCCACACTTTTTTCCGTGAAATATAATTAAAAGCCGATTATTTTCAAGTTGAAGTAAGAAGAAGAAGAAATAGAGGTTAATTCTATTTATTTTATCTGGAAATTCTCTTCACTCTTTACGTAATAAAATTAAATTTTAAATTAAAAAAAAAAATTACAAGAAAAAACACTTGATTTTAAAGGGCAAACAATGTCATGATTTCGATGAAAATTGTATGTCAATAGGCAAAATTGAATCGCAGCAAATATTTGATTTATGAACAAGAGCTTATCTTAACTTATACTATTTACAAAGAAAATTGCGAAAAGTTTCCAAGTTTTTAAATATTGCGACATTGTCAAACTCAATCATAATTGCAAATAAATTTGGATTTTCTTTTAAATATGAAAGCATTTAACATAGATTTTGCGATAGAAGCAAGAGTTTCTAAACTTGTTTACGTTGACAAAAAAGTTTCATTTCACTGTGAAGTATATTTTACGTATTTGAAACTTTTTCTCTCCATAGTAGTGCAATTTTACACAGTAAGTTAATACGATTTTCGACAACTGCAATTAGCTTTTTCAATTTACTTTTTGTATTTCATTATCACAAACAGCGAGGAAAATTGAATTATTTTTGAAAAAAGTAATTTTCTTTCGATCATAATTTATGATTGATAAATAATTTCCTATGTTGCTAAATAAAATTTGTGCGCGTGTTCTTTTTAAATTTCATTCTGTACCTTTCTCATTATTGCCACGTGAATAAAATTTAATTTGTTTAGAATTTATGAGTTTGCTTGAAAAAAAAAACAAGCGAAACAAGTAGCTAACTAAATTGCCTGAAGCGGTATCAATTTTACGGTGCATAATTTAATTTTATTTATTTTTTTACCTTCTTAAATAAACAGTAACTTAAAGAGGATATAGGAGTGATGATTGCGTCGAATACCTTCTCGCATTGCGAAACGCTTATCTAGAAACGCTAAACAGTTAAACAAATCCTTTTGTAATGAGAGCACGAAAACATTCGTTTGAATGGAAATTTTTGAATTGGAAATTCACTCTGCACTTGAAACGCAAAAATTTTTTTACAGTTGTTTTTTAAAATAACTTTTTATTTGAAATTTAAAAAATTAAATATAACTTCGTGAAAAGAATAAATGAAAATGATAAAGCACATGATCATTTTACATATAATAGGTGAAATGCTGTGAATTCGATGATTTGCCAGATGAAAATACACAAAGCTGAGCTTCTATTTTAGCTTGAGCGTCTAGATCAGCATAATCAGTATCAAATGCAGGAATATTGCAGACCAGATGAGTTTTGTGCACGAACTCTTTTTGCGGCTTTACAGCTTTTCTCCACTGCTTTCCCACCGAGAATACAACTTTCGCTTCGCTGGAAAAATTCTTGCCGAAAATGAACAGTTCATCACCTCCTCTCACGCTGCTTTGATTGATAGAAATGCGATGAATTTCAGGCGCTTTGGTGATTTGCTTACACAAAATCGTGTCGCTTACAGCTCGTAAAATGCCATTTTTTTTCGGATGTTTGCATTGAAACACCAGACGACAGCAACCAGGCTTTCCATCGCGCTGCGATTGCTTCGCTTTTTCTTTATCGCTGTGTTTATTTGATTTTCGCTCTTTCAATTTAATTTCAAACATTCTTTGCTTAACAATGCCGATACAGTTTAAAACTGCCTCCATTCCATTTTCGGGTCGAAAGCTGAATTCGATCGCAGTCGAATCGCCGAATTGTACTTCGGTCGCATTGTTTCCATACTTCGAATGCACCGCACAGATTCGAAACAAAGGATGCGGTTTTTCGATTGTATTCGCATCGCTGATATAGCACAGCGCTTTGACCGGCGCTTTATCGAAACCAACGAGTTTAACCGTGGGAAAAGAGGTTCCGTTCGCGTCGGCCAACGGGCGACGGACACCTTCGGTTAAGTAACGCGCTCGATGGTAATTAGATGGTTGTTTGATTATTTTCAACTCGATTTGATCAGATATTTCTTCGCTTTCAAAACGTGAAAGACTTAAAGTATTTAACGATTCGATCGTTTCCATAAAGTTATCACACTGAGAAGCATTTAATTGATTGAATGTACGATCGGCGAGCGGAATACTATTCGAAAGTAAGAAAAAGGCTAAATTATTGCTGTTCATTTTGTGGAGCAGAGAAGTAAAAGTCTCACTCAAGAAATGAACAGCGGTCGTTATTTATATTGAAAAAAAACTTTGATATCAGTAAAAAAAAATTCTAATTAATCATATAATTTCTTAATTTTTATCACGCATACAGGCACAAGATAATATAAACAGCGCAAAATTAAAATACGCGAACAAAGTTTAAGGATTGATGTTCACTCTGATCAGAAGAGACATGAACAGTGAACGAGAGCAAAAAGTTTAGCAGAGAATTTATACTCTGATTTGAAAAAGTGGGCGATGGCGAAAAGAAAAAATTTATTTTTGCATAAGCGTAGAAGTAACCGAGTAATCTTCACTATCACTATCAATAGGCTATCTCTGCTTTCGCTGCAGAAACAACGGTGTTCGCATTGAAAACTGACGATTACAAGCTAACTTCGCTCGACTCGAGAACTGATGGAAAGTTACTCAATATTATTTCTATACGTCACGTATTCACGTTATTTCAAACATTCACTACGAAACTCGAACATAACGCTGGAAAATGAAGCGAAAATGCGAGTGTCGCTTTTAAAAAGGACGGACACACAAAGCAAATGAGTCGAACGAGCTGGTGCAGCGAATATTAAGTTAGCCGCAGCAAACACTTTTTTGTGGACTGTCCTTCACAATTTTCGACGTAAAAACAACTGCGTTACGTGCGATCGGACGCGTACCGAAAAATTGTACCCCGTAACTAGTGCATAGTTTGTCGTTTAGTTCTTACTTCTTTTTCTCACTGTGATTTTCCAGTTGAAATCCTGAAAAATTTTTCCATTCGCTTCGGCACGTATACACTTTTCTACTTGTATAAGCAGTAGCTTAGCTTACAATAAACGACATACGTAGATCATTTCCACCGCATCTGGTGTTTAACTCATGATTCGATCTTTTTAAAATTTTTTTTTTTCTTCTTCTCGAAGATGTTACAGAGCAAAGGGTGCGCAATTGAATTTTGCCATTCCACTACGATGCTGTGTAATCACAAGTGTTGAGTGTTAAAAAATATTTGCTGTATTACAAACAAGAAAAGTGTGGAAAATTTCTAACTACTGATACAATTTCATTCGCTGATTACGAGCAAAGTGTTACGAAAAGAAATGCTCGAAATAATCTTTTTTTTCCGAGGATTATTCCGTATCGAATATTTTGATTATTCGATTATCTTAAATGGCTCTTAAGCAAAAAGAGTAGATTTCCATAAATATTTTCCTCAGGCTGTTTTTTGTTCGCTCGATCTCACGCTGCGTTGGCGAAAATTGAGCTTGACACACATACTACAATACATTCTTACCCCAATTCTTACTTTCCATCGAACAAGTGAAAGTGTAATAAAGTAAATATTTATTTCAGATAATTTCGTTTCTCTAAGCATTTTTTTAAAATACTTTTTTCGCTTCTTTTTTATTTATTTAAATTTTTCGTTACTAAGCTTATTTTACGCGATTCGTAAATTTAATTTTGATAGCATCTGACGATCTTTGAAAATTTTCCCTTTAATTCATTTTAACATTCAACATTTTAAAAATTTTCCATCAAATCGGCTCTTTGTCATTTTTTTCTGATAGCATTAGTATTATGAATTCATTCTGATGATTAAAAAATTGTAAAATTTTATAAACTGTTGCGCAATTTGTTTTTAAATTGAACATTGCTCAATTGATGGTCGCTTCTTTTTCTCGGGTTTATTGGCAGATTTAAGCTTCAAAAGTAAATCATTATTTAAAAAAGTGAAAAACATGATAGAAAGAGAGAGAAAAAAGTAAATTTCAAACGTACACGTCTACAATTAGAGAGGGACAGCGATAAAATTAATTATCATCAATAACTCATGAGATAAATTAAGACTTTTAGAAGTTTGACATTAAGTTGACGATCAAAAAGTTTTTAAATTTAGATCTTAACTTTTATTGATTGTAAAGAAATTTTATTTTTAAAAATCCGATGATTTCACAATGTTTAAAGGTATGAAGAGCTGTCAAACATTCGAAAATGTTTTTGAATGTTAGATGAAACTTCGCATTTTCCATTGTAATTTAACGTAAACAGAAAAATTAATTTCAATTGAAAAAAATAATTTTTTAAAGCTAAAAGGAAATAGAATTGAAGTTTTTGCTTAATTCTCTTTTCGTAACGAACATAAAAAAAAGTTTAGTTAATTACCATTGAATTATTCATAACTGTAAATGGAAAACTATCAGCGACTTTAGAGTAGTCAAGTTCGTATTTCAAAATAAGCGATTTGTTTATATGCAAAGAACGTTAATCAATTGCTTCACTCGACGACACTTTAAAACGCTAGACGTTAATATGGTTATTTATGGAGACTTTTGAATGGAAAATAACCGTTCTCGTTGGCGTCATTCCAAGGATAAAATAATAATCAATACATAGGTGTTAAAAAAACAAGAGAAAAAAAAACAATGAAACTAACTACCGCTGAGATTTTCACTGACCGCAGAGAAATTCATAAATTCAGTTTGTAAAACGACAAACAGCAATTCGCGTGCAAATTACAATTGATTGTTTTTTGTCATTGAAACGACTAAAATTTTCCATTCTCTCTTCTCTCTCCGCGCTCGCTCGCTTGCACTCGTTTTTCATAAATGTTTTCGTAAGCACATTTGTTAACCATTTTTCCGATATCTGTTTGATTGACAATAGCGAGTGGCAAAAAAACTATTAATTTTGAAAAACAATTGCGAAGCTGTTTAAATTATTTTGTTTTTCTCTTTTTTTTTTAAATGCTTGACGTGTAAACTTGAAATTTTTAATTTTTTTCGCAAAAAAAAAATTAACGATTGGAGTGCAGTTTTAAGTTTGTGCACTAGCGAAGTGAAAAACACAAGCTCAATTGAATATTCGTATAAACTGTATTTACTTCATCGTTTAAAATAAATGTAAGGCCATAGATATTTTTCTTTTCGTGATATATGAAATGAAACGTTTTTAACAATTGCTTATCGAGAAAAAAAGGATTAGATAAAAGCTACTGAAATAAATGATAAATTTATGTTGTTTTCATTTTGCTTCTTTCCGATTGACGTAATCAAAGATCGTTAACACCGAGTTTGGGGAGAATCCTATTCGAAAAGTTACTTAATTAACATCTTCATTACCTGAAAAAACCTGTAGGTAAAAATCACATGAAAGCAATTACAATTATCGTCAACTACATAGATAAGACGAATTGAATTGTTTCATTACTGTTTTCTTTCTTAATATAGAGGAAAGTTTCCATCGTACAAATTAAAGAAAAGGTAAATGGATTTGTAGTTTGCACCGCTTCGCAGATTATGATAATTATGTATCAAACTTTTTTAATTCTTCAAATTTTGCGAATAATGCATCGTTTTTGCGAACAGCGAAAGTTAACCGAGATTTTTGATAGTAATCCCCGTACAACTCGATGTTGTTGATAATGGTGCTCAGCAGATGCGCTCTTTCTACGCGCGATCCTGGTGCGTCGAAAAGTGCAGTGAAATGAATGTGTAAATGGTAGAATGAGGGTTGATAGTGAACATAAATTCGTAATTCAGACGGCTTTAAATCATATTTTTTAGAAATGGCTTCTGTGCCTTTCTTTTGTATGTTTCGCAAAAGAGGCAAATGCTGTTGATTGAGATCGCGAAGTGATTTTATATTTCGTTTGTGGCAAATTGCGACCAGGTATAAATCGTTTGTTTGCTGTCCATTCCACTTAAGATCTGGTAACAATATGAAACCCAATTCAGGGTCGGGATCTTCGAAAATGATTCGATCGGTTTCGCTTTTATGCTCTAAAATATTGTAAACCCAATCGATTGAAAGCGGTGTACTTTCAATGTACGGCAAAGTGATATTAGCGTAATCTTCGGCTGACTCTTCGATAAGAAACAACTGTTGCGCGGAATATTTTTCAATGTGCTTTTCTGTTGCCGGATGAATAATGGTGGTTTTCAAACCGTTGAGTTCAGGATTGGGAAACGTAGTGTAATCACCATAAATATCGTTGTGAAAGTGTTGTTTCAAAGAGTTATCGCCTCGTTCTAACAATTGCTTCACCGAAGCTTCGCTGAACGGTGTTTTCTCGAAAATAATGACCACCTTTTCGCCGTTGTACAAGCCTTCGACGAAAACGCTTTTATTCAACGGTGAATCGTTTAAAATTCGCACGAATTTAATCGCGGACAAATTGAGATCCGCTTTGCGGTGAATCGTGACCTCTTCTTCTTGCTGCGAGCGCAAATCGAGCGCTTCGTTAGAATTCTCGCTGAGTTTTGCTCGTTTCGCGTTGCTCTCGCGATCGTTGAGAACGTCCGCACTCATCGTTCGGACAGAGCGGAGTGCGATGTGCGGACAGCGAACGCAGAGTGGAACCGACGGTAAGAAAGCGAACGGCGTTCGCGTCAAAACCGGCGAACAATGCGCGCCGCCGTCGAAGCCGCCGCCGCCGTCGAAACGGTGACTTGCATTTTGAAAAGAAGCGAATTTTGAACGAAAAGCGAATCGAACTCATCTCGTTTCAACGGAGAAGAAAGTGAGCGCAGGCCATGTCTCGCGGCAGCAGTGCAGGCTTCGATCGTCACATAACGATATTCAGTCCCGAGGGACGACTGTATCAAGTGGAGTACGCGTTCAAAGCGATAAATCAGGCCGGAATCACTTCGGTCGCTATACGCGGGACGCAAAATGCGTGCGTTGTGTCGCAGCGCAAAGTGCCCGACAAATTGCTCGATCCGTCGACGATCAACAACTTGTTCCGAATCACCCCGAAAATCGGTTGTGTCATCACCGGTATGGTACCCGACTGTCAGTCGCAAGTGCAACGGGCGCGATACGAAGCGGCTAATTTCAAATACAAGTTCGGTTACGATGTGCCCGTTGAGGTGCTCACCCGACGTATGGCCGACATCGCTCAGGTTTACACGCAGAACGCCGAAATGCGACCGCTCGGTACGAGTATGATGTTGATTGCGTACGAAAGAGGAAAGCCGCAATTGTACAAAACTGATCCTGCCGGTTATTATTGCGGTTACAGAGGTACGTTCACTTCTTTTATCTTTGATTACTCTCGATGACACTTCTTTGGACAGGTTGCGCTGTCGGTGTGAAAGCAGTTGAAGTATCCAATTATCTCGAAAAGAAGTTGAAGAAAAAGACCGATTATGATAAGAATCAAACCATTCAATTGGCAATTAGCGCTTTATCGAGTGTTCTCGGCATCGACTTCAAACCGAATGAATTGCAAGTCGGTGTTGTCGACGAGCGCGAAGTTTTTGAAATTCTAAGTGAAAGCGAAATTGAAAAGCATTTGACTGCAATCGCTGAAAAAGATTAACAATAATGTATTTTAAGTCGGTTTTTTAACGATTCGCGTTTTTTGGATAAATAAAATAATATTCATTTACTTCAACTTTAATGGACCTAAATTTTTACAATTTAACTTTCGCTGCAACAAATCAAATGTTAGTGCTTCAACATTTCGAAGGAAAATGTAAAGTTAATTCTATTGCATTCGTCACATTATCAATGTACCCTTCATTGTTCGTTTCACATTTACAAAACGCATTTTTGACAATTTTAAAATTTGAAATTGTTTGAAAGTACTAATTCAACAAGTGCGATTTCATTTCAATTCATTACATATTATTTTCAATACATTCGATTTCAAGTTTTTAAAATGCTCTAAAATCGAAAATTATCTCTATTACAAAAGTATAGAAACAAGAAAACTTGTGAGAAGTGAATTGATTGTCAATAAAGTGAAATATAGAAATTTACAAAAATTTGAGGTTCATCAAAACAAATTATTTCGGAGTGATTTAGCTGGAATTTGTGTTTGAGGTATTCAAAAAATGGGACAGAGAGGAAATTTAGGCAGTGTCATAAGTCTTATGACTCATAAGAAGCATCTAATCTTAAATCAAATTTCTTTAGTGCAAGCTAAATATACTCGCTAGTGATATTAAGATGAAATCTTAAAATATATGTGACTATAATAAACAGAATTATATATTACAGAATAAAATATATCAATGAAATACGCGTCATTACTGATAGGTGTATACTAGAAAAATGTTCAAATTACAATCAAATAAAACTTCATTTGTTTTATCAAACATTAACGGGTTAATATTACATCAATAATATTACATCAAATAGCTTAATATTGAGTTGAATTGATAAGATGTAACAGTTTATATACTATTTATCATTGGAAAGTGTAATACAGCAATACTTTCTCTAATCAGAAATACTCTACTACCTGTTCAGAAAATAAGTTGCTCCTTTTTTTAAGACAAAATAACTTTTGATCGCTTGATTGCTTGCGAGGAAACTACTTTTTAGTTTAATCCCGATTTCAATGATACTTTGAATGTAGCTAGAACTTCATTTGTGTATTAAGAACTTACTTCATCATAGGTGCGACCTCTGCGCATGAAGCAAATTATTCATAT
>NCKU01002537.1:0-18693 GCA_003675995.1 Dinothrombium tinctorium | reverse complement strand
CGAAACTAAGTTACGCAATTTATTTACACACATCTTGCGATTTAAGTGCTGATATAGAAGTGATCAATACAAGAAAGCAAACTGAGAATGCTGAAAATTCTGACATAAGAAAAGTTAGTTTTCATAAAGTTTCATTCATTTTTCCCACTTCGCGTCTTTTCCCTCATAAATTCATTTAAAATGAATATAAATTTAAGATGAAAAAAAAAGATTAATTGAATGTAAAATAAAATTTTTTAACTTAACGCAATTCGTGATCGCATGTAATGCATTAATTCGAGCGAAAGAGAAGAGAGCGAATTTCACTACTTTAACGACAACAAGCAATGTAACAATTGCGCAGTATATGTTCTTATCGATGTTTAGAAAATAACTATACAGTGAAAACTCGTGTTCTCCTCTTTTACTACTATGTATTTGGCAAAAAATTTTCGCTCTCCTCTCTTACTCGCGACTTATTGTTAAGTACGCAGTTATTTTCGAATTTCATGATCAATACTTGCTTTGCCTGCTGAGAAAAAGTTTTTTAGGAACATTTGCGTCTGTACAATTTATCATCTACCTCAATCGATTTGAAATTTCACGATTTACTCTCGCTCATGTTTATTATTATCGACGCACTTCTTCAATTTATAATCGTAACAAGTGTGCCGCTCTTCATCGATAGCAGTAAATGTTCGCATCAATCGCTTTTTTCGAACGATGGCTGTGTATTTGGTTAAAAAAGCGAAGCAATTCAAGCCTGAATCGCCGAAAGTGTTCGTCCGCAGTAATTTAGCCGATTGCTCGATCAATTTTGTCGATTTCGCGCCCGGTTTGATCAGATTACCGCTTTCCGGAGTGATCACTGTCGACTTATTGGAAAGAGAAATTGAATTTCATAACTTCAGGTATGACGCGTTTCAATTATTAAACATTCATCAATCAAATCAAACTTTGCTCTAATCTTAAGTTAATTTGAATTTAAATTTGCTTTAACAGTATTTCAATTATCTTATTAAAATGATTCTCATAATTTAATTTTATCAACAAATTGCTTTGTGTTCTTTTTAATGTCATTTGTAAAATGAATATTTCATCACTTCTTTCAAGCTTAAAAAGCATCGATGAGAAAATTGAAAATTCTCTTCATGATTTTATTCTCAAATTAGCGATTCAGATGCTTTTCAGCGATCAGTTTATATAAGTAGCTAAAGCAATGAAATTAGTGAAAAGGCGTCGTTGTTTTTTGCAGATTGAATTTCGTAACGCTTATTAACATGAATAGCATATGCGAGATCTTTCTCCGAGATTATATTTTGCTTTCAACATGACTCTCTTTGTTTGATTAAATGTCCAGTAACTCGATCGATAGATAGTTCATAGTTGCTTATCTCTATATGCCTGATAATATTAGAAGAAGCGAAATGTTTATACGCGCATTTTATGCTTTCTTTGAAGTTTTTATACTAAACTCGATACTTTTCATCTCGAAACTACTTTGATTTTATTTGAAACGAAAAATAATATCGAAAGCACGCGATTCATAAAGTTTTTCATTTTTTTAAAACTCACAAAAAAAATTCTCAATTTTTGTGAAGAGCAAACATTTTCAAGCAAAATTGTAAGAAAATTGTAAGAATAAGAGAGAAATCAACTTTGAAAAAGTTTAATTAGTTTACTTTTGAAATTTTACTCACAGTTTAATGCGTTTTTACTGATAAATAAAAATTTAATTCCTGAGCGATTATTATTTACTTATTTGTTAATTCATTTTTTAACTTTTACGAATGAGCTTCATCATTCTCTTTTTTTATTTCTATCCAAGCAGCCACATTTCGAGAGATGAATAACGATGTCGGACAGATGTACCTAACGCAATAAATCTTAAACAGCAGTCTTAAAGTCTAGCGTCATTTTTTAGAATTAAAACAAAGATTCTATTCACAAAAAAGCGTAGGATCATCTCTCATTGTTTTTTGCTTTTTGGCTCGAGTTTGTGTCTAAAAAAATCAAATTTGTTTCTTGCTTTTTAAACTAAAACTTTGCTCTTTGAAAAAGAAAAAACAAAATTAAGATAAATTTATTCATCAGCCTGAGTGTTTCGAAACTTTGAATGTTTTCTAGCCAAGCAACAACCAAAAATTCAAATTTTTTCTTTTCTCCTCGCAGAGTGCTAATCGAAACCGCAAACAAATGGCTAAAACGGCATTTGGAATGGGAAGCAGTTTCTTGCGAAACGATTACACTTATGCACAAAACGTCGTCGGAAAACTACGACCTAAATGCGGACGATACATGCTTCTTCGATCTCTCGTTTCAAAGCAAACACTATCTGAAATCATTGAGGTAATCGATGCGAACTTCATCTCTTTTCAAACATACTGTGAACTTCTTTTAAAGTTAATTTTATTTTGTCAAAACAAAGCAAAGCACAAAAAAATGTTTTGCTTTGCTAGAGAAATAAAATTGTGTCGTAAAACACATTGAAAGCTGTGTTGACAAGCGAAGACGAAGAAGAAGAGGCATTTTCACGAAAATAAAGAATGTCAAAGTTACTTTTGTGTAAAGAAGGGCGAAAAATTCGCCGCTTAATTATCTAGTTTTACGAATATTCGCGTTAAAGAAGCGAATTTTTTTTGGCACTGTACTTTGCATTCGAGTGCAAAAGGGATAAACGCTTTATAAAAAGTTAAGACAGTTTTCGAGTTTTCTTTAGATAACTAAATTCAAAAATTCTAAAAGCGCAATTTTTATGAGTATTTTAAACATCAAAAAAAAAGTTTTTAAAAACTTAATCGATACTCACAAGAAAACCACTTTTTAGCTTCAACGAAACCTTTTTGGTTCAGCAGAACTTACAAGTTAGTGTGAACAACTTTGTGTGCATTAATAGTCGCTGTCATCATAACTGTAAACTTTGACAGTAACTCTGTGGTTTTTGCTTCAGTCGGCCGAATCGCTTCAAAGTTTTTCAATATTGTTTGCCTGGCGCTTGTAGAATTTTTTCGAAAATTTATCGAGATGGCAAAAAAAAATTCAATTTTTATGGCGATTCGCGAACGAATGCCCACACAAATTTTTTTATCTTTCAATCTTTTTTCTTGCCCCGAAAAACATATAAAAAAAAGTTTTTATGTTAGTTTATGCTTAACAGTCGAAGAAGCTTCTCTTGTGAGCTACATTGAAAACTAGATCCGGCCGAAAAGTAATTTTCTTGTTGATAGCACTGTTTACGCAATCTTTTTTCGGTTACTATTCGATCGCTGTTTGCGTTTTTTTGCTGAAAAGATGAGCTGCAATTTTATTCTTTATTTGCCTGGTCATTTAATCAAATTCCGATTTATTCAATTTGCGTCAAACGCGTAGGCGACAATATTGAAAAGATTTTGTCAATGACGAGCAAAATATTTTTTTTTTCTTACGAATATTAACGTTGTGCAATCTTCTCATAAATCATTGCCAATCGCTTCTAAACATAACTAAAATTGTTTCGTAATTTACGAAATTTTCTTTTACTCAACATAAATCAAGAAGCGAATTTAGTACATTAGCTCGTCTTCTTCTCACTGCTCTTCTTTATGCTCTTCATTAATAATTTATCAAATAAAAAGTTTTCTGAGCATGAAAATGTAAATCAAAAGCAATTTTCAATTCTTTTATATTGAATTTTACCTTTAAAAAAATGTGAAGATTCAATTTTCGTTTCTTTTCGCTAAAAGATATGTTTACGAAATTTTTTCATCTTCCGCGATCAATAAAAATCGTGTTATGATTGCAGTGAAAACGCTTTTCTTTACATGCTTATTTGATCCTTTTTTTCTTTTGATTCTCGAAAATATTATTGAAATTCCCATGTTCGAACCTATCGCTAATCTAAGTTAGTGAACAAAAAAGCTCCAATTTTAAGCAGCTTTGCAAGGTTCTTAATGAACTTTGAGAAGTCACGAAATTTCAGACGTTTCTCTCCTGGATCGAAGTTTGTTTTCAAAGTTTAGCGAAAAAAAAGGAAAAAACTAGAATATTGCGTTTTGTTTAAGGTATTTCGCATTTTAATTTAAATTTATTTCGTTTTCATTTAAATGCGAAAATAGTATTGCGAATATAAATATCCTCAATGTTGAGATAAGCGACATTTTAAATAAAAATTTTATTTTTTCAATGATTTAACTTATGCGTGTGACGACTTACAAAACTGAAAATAGCGATTCTTCTCTATGATTTTACTTTTCAATGAAGTGTGTCTCGACAAACTTTTGTAATATTTCAATGTGACAAAATCACTTTTTTATCTCGATGCTTTTGAATTTTTTTTTATCACACGCTTTAAAAAACATTGTCAAAATATAAAATAACATGACATTGTTATTTTAATATCTTAAACGTGCGTAACGACGAAAAACAAAGAACACAATTTGAAGACGCTTCAAAGCTTATGAAAACAATGGATCGCAGAATTTCGAAAATGTAGCCAAACATTTGTTTAAGATTTTTGATATTTTTCCTGTAATTTGCTGAAAGCATTTTCTCAAAAGTTTCTTCAAAAAAAGCAAAGTTAAAGTACGATTATAAGTGATGAAAATCTCAGATTTGATTACAAATCAATTTTTTTGCTTCTCAATTCAATAAAAAATTAAAAACTCGACGCTTTTGTTTCACTTATTTCAGGGTGTGGATTAAGCGAAGAGCGGTCAAATGTAGTCCGCAAAATTGTCAGACGTTGAATTACATTGACGTCGTGCCCGAGAAGCTGAGCCCGAGCAATTTTATGAAGCCGAATTTCGAATCGAGAGAAGATCTTTTGAGAAGAATAAACGAATTCATCAAAAACGAGGAAATCAATGGCAAATTAATCACAGTGGAAACTGTGGCGTACGAAGCGAGTACCGATTGGAAGATCGACACCGAGTTAACGCTAACACCGATTTCGATTAAATTCGTCTACATTTTTCGCGTGTTTTTCGATTGCAGCTCGGCAAATGAAGGCGAAATAGGTGAGTGAAAAAAAAAATTGAACGACGAGCAGAAAACTTTTTCAAAATCACTTAACCAAATGCTTTACACAGACATCGAGGACTTCGTTCCACAAGTGATCTCAAAGGGCGGCATTTTTACGCGACCTAAATTCGAGTCGATGGCAACGCTGGTGAAGAGAGCAGAAAAATGGATTGCGAACTGTCCATTCGGTCGTTTCATCAACTCGAAATCGATGTGCGTAACGATGAAATCAAGTTAGTGAATGTTTGCCTTGGCATCGTCGATAGCTTAAACTGTGATTCGTTTTAGATATTGTGCCGAATCTTTCCTCAGTGTATTTCAGCATTCCGTCAGATTTTCTCAAAATATTTCGCGTTGTTTACGTGAAATACCGCAGTAAAGTGCAAAACAATTCAATTTATCCGAATTCGCTTTTACTGCATCCGAATGATAAACGAGAAACGATCGCAGAGTTCAGCAAACGCGTCGACGACACCTTTCAAAGACAGGTCAATGGTATTTATCGAATCCGCTCCTTCACTCGTTCGATTAGAGCTTGAAGATGGTTGAGAGTAGTCGCGACTTACGCGTAATCTGGGTCTGATCGTATTTGGAAAGCCAAATTATCAGCCTCTTCAAGCTCTACTCTCGATCTCTTCAAGATCGAATTTCATTCAAAAAAAAATTTACTAAAACCAAAAGTTTCACTTTTCTCATTTTCACAGACGAAGCGAACGGTTTGAATAATATGCTTAAAGGAATGGTTTGCGGCGAAACAATTTACGTTGTTTGCCGTAATAATATCGACGAAGCGCGAAAAGAAGTGCAGAAGACATTCTTTCGCACGCGGATCGAACTGAAGTCCGGATTTGTGTTCTTCGTGTATAGAATCAGCTACGATTTGGGCGCACAAAAGTGGAACGATTTGCAATGCAATCAATGAAGAGAGAGAGCGAGAGAGAGAGAGAAAGAGAGACAAGCATCTGTGTAGACAAGCATCGTTCTATTCTCTTCTCGATCTCAATTATTTCAAAGCATCGCTTCATTCGATCGCTTTTCAGCTTCAATTCATAAATGACAACAACAAATTCAATTTGTTTCGCAAATGTTTCGAAAATGTTTTATTCATGTTTTTATTTTGCTTATTCTTCGTTTATTTATTTCTATTTCAATTTCTATAAATCGTATGAGTGTTTAAAATTCACTGAATCATTATTATGATTATTATAATATCTCACTGAACACACACACACACACAATTGAATATTATTTATTCTAAAAGCGCTTACAATTGTGACTATTGTGACTAGAATGGCTGCTTTTGGTATAAAAATATTCAAACATTTGTGTGAAACAGACTCATTTCTAGCGTAGGTACATTCCAGAAAACAAATTACAATTAGTGTTTGTAGAGTTTTAAAATTTAATTTTTAGTAAAATTTGTTTTTCAAAAAAAAAAACATTACCCGATTACATTTTAATATTGTCGAAAGTGTTTTAAATGGTCAGGTACAAAAACACGTTTTTTTTTCAATTAATATTACTACTTTGAAAATAATTTAAATAAATCGCGCGTTTTGCTAAATTGAAAAAATTTTCGATGTAAAAATTTTCGTTTTCCGCTTTCACATTCAAAATTTAAAATATTCACTCGAATTTGTTTATTGATAAAATAATTTTTTTAAAGACATTAGATCTTAACTAAAATTTGCGCTCAATTGCTTTCGATGACAGCGAAAGAGTTTTTGATATGAACATTAACAAATCTAATTGACAAAATTTTAAAAAATTTTTATGTTGTATGCAATATTTAAGTCGAATTAAAATCAAAATTAAATTGAAAAAAAGTTAAGAAAAACTTTGTATTGACATGCAGAAATAAAAAATCATTTGAACAAACGAGTAAAAACCATTTGAAAACAAAATTCAAACTGAAATTTAAGTTTGCAAGCATTTTATTTAGTAAATGTAAATAAAATGAAATTTTTGCTAAAAGTTGCTTTTTAATGAAAAATGTTTTTTTTGTCGAAATCGCTGTGTTTCGATTAATTATTGTAAATTACGCCCAAGTTCGGCAAAAATATTTGTCCAGCTTAAGTTTAAAAATAAAAGCGCCAGAAAAGAGCGTCATGCAAATGAATTTTTAATTTTAAAAAATTGAAAACATTAATTTGAAGCAGTTAAGCAAATAGTTTCAAAGATAAAATTTAACCGAGTAACATTGTCACATTTTCTTCTAATTCTGTTCTAGAAAAATTTAATTCGTGTGAAAGCTTTGAACTTGATAAACTATGAAATTCATCTTCTCGATATCTGTCGCTTTCTTCATCCTATTGAATTTTGCTCAACGAGCAGTTCAACAAGGCTTAGAGCACGGTGAAGATAGTAATTAATTGATTATTGATCGCTTTTTTGACAATTTTTTTTCAAAAATTATTTCAACTTTACTTAGTTAGTAAAACAAGGTTGCTTAGATAGTACAGTTGTATGAATACACACTAGCGAGATAATAAAAATAGTCAGTCATGGGAGGAAATCGAGAAGTGTAATTTTCTGTGTGGCAATGTGGTTAAGTTTGAATTTCTCATTCGTTGATCATATCACATTTCTTAAGAATTTGCCATATTGCGCGACTTGGTTAAATTTTTATTATTTTGGCAAGTTTCTTATATAAAAAAAAAATTAAGAAAACACATTAAGGTAAAAACGAAACATAACGAAACGGCATATAAGAAGCGTTGATTTTACTCAAGTCATCAGTTAAAAATCTTTGGGGTATAAATTCAAGCAAATTCGGAAAAGCATCTTCATCGAGATGAATCTTTATAATATTGATCCACACACTTGTACCTTTAGGAAGTTTTAAGCCACCGATTTCCGTGTTTTCCTGAACTTTTCGGCTAAGTAAAGGACCTGGTGGATAAAGTCGCATTGTTTCTTTAATCACACCTTCTGTGTAGTTCATTCTACTTAAATCTTCGCGTGTGATCTCTCTCTCATTATCATCACCGAAACTCTTCATTTCTTTTTCTCTGAACCTCCTAATAATTTGCAATCAGCAAAAACACCCACGACAAGGTCGAACTTGTTGTATCATTACCTGCCACGATAAGTGTTTCAACGTCGTCCTTTATACTTTCATCGCTAATCGAGTTATCATTCAATTGAAATGAAATTAATGAATCCAAAAATGCCATCCTTCTCTTTTTAACATCAGCAACTTCATTTAAGATTTTCTCTTTGCGACTCTTTATCATACGCATTACAAAACTATTCAAAAAATCGAGATCTTCTTTGTATTGCTTTCCTACTTTCGCTTTGTAAAAAAAATAAAATCGCTCCAAAGCAGTGGATTGTAAACGCAGTCAAAAGTATTTTTAAAAACTCTGTTTAAGCAGATAACAAACTTGCTATTTTCATCTTTTTGCGTGCCTAGTGATGATCCCATTGTTGTCGATGCAAGTGCGTCAATTGAAAAATTACAAATCAATTTGTGAATATCGATATAATCCGAGTTCGCATTTGAATCGATAATTTTCATCATCACGGAAATTTCATTATTTATAATCGGAATGAAGCTGTTCAGTACATCGGAATGAAAAGTTGGATTCAAAAGTTTTCGTTTCGCTTTCCACTTTTGGCCGTTTGAAGTGATCAATCCATATCCTAAGAGAGGCACAAAGAATTCGTATTCATCAGATTTATCGATGACAGTGTTATCTTTTAGTAAATTGTTGACGATTTCAGCTTTATGAATGTAAAGTATAGCTCTGGGACCGAAGAATAACAAAAACATTCCGTCGTTCTTGTGTCGAACATACATCTCGTCGAACAGCTCATTCATGCGTTTTGTGAATGAGGCTTTTTTGCTCAACAGGAGATCGATATTTCCAATGATTGGCCATCGGGGCTTAGGACCAGGAAATTCATCGTATTTCTTAACGAAATCATACCAACTCCAAAGAACCCATAACAGTATAAAGCTTATCACAACGAATATAAGCATTGCAAAATCCATTTTACAATTCTTTTTTAAAAATTAAAAAATATATTTTTTTATACAGATTATTACATATGAAAATTATTTATTTTTTAACTTTGTTTTTTGTATTTAAATTGATAAGACATTAAATCGTTTTAAAATTTAAAAAAATTCACAACTTTTAAAAATAGGCGTATGGCTATTCTCATCAAGAAAACCTTCAAAATGATATTTAATTTATTAAGAAAGCGATTGGACATGTTTTGACTTTCGCTTGTGAAATCAAACGCTATTTCAATTTATTTGTTTGCATATACATCATCAAGTATCATCTAAACAAAACGATGGAAACTTTGATTAACGAAACAAAGGCGAAATTTTTTTTAATATTCGCTTTTTGATGAAAAGATTCTTTTTTTTTCTATTATTTAACTGAAAAAGCTGAAGATTAAATTTTTTCTTTCTCAAAGTTTAATCTATCGAAGTGCAAAAAAGTTTTGATTTAAAAATAACAAGAGAGAAAACTACAAAGTAAAATTTAAAAAATTCATTTGCTTTCTTGTCTTCAGAGAGACTCAACATTCGGACTAAATCAAACTCTTTGCTTTTCTATCGTTTTCATCTAATATTAAATTTCCCAATGACATCAAAAATCGACGTGAAAATTGCTTGCGTTAAGGTAAATATGATTAATATTCAGAGAATAAGAATAAAAATTTTGTTTATTTTACTTTTTTAAAATTCATTGTAATACAAGATCGAAAATTCGAAATTTTATTTTTCAAACAGCCTAAGCCTGGGTACGAATTTGATATTGAAATAGATAAAACAAGTGGGAGCATGAAAATGAAAGGTTTGAGAGCACTTACTCGTTTTGATTTGCTTTTGGAGAAGATGAATTTAAAGTATTCACGAGGCAGTTTTTAAACTTAAAATTGATAAAAATTTCGTGAATAGCACAACTTACGTAACTACCGATGCTCTCGATCTCGGCTCAAGGTATCCAAACGGATCGTTCGTCGGAATCTTGGGTCTTGTTCAGAAAGGAGTATGTTATGGATAGGTAAAAATCGATAAAAGGTAAAATTTTAATTTTCTCTAGGAGGTAGAAACTGGCATGATGCCAGTATACACCACAGTTAAAGGGTTCGATTTTGGACCTGTTGTTTACGAAACAAGAAGCGTAATCATTTCGAAATACAACGAGCCTACAGAGATGAACATTAGCGTATTGAATTCAATTCTTGATTTCGCCAACATCTATACACTGATCGGAGTGATTTTAGTCATAATTGGCTTTAAACTTCTGATGATAAGCAAATCGATTATTGACATACTGTTCAAAGTGTATGCATTCATTTTTCAGCAGATTTTCCTCGAACCGAGATCCTATTGGAAATGCACACTTTACGCGTTGATGTTGTACTCGCTTCTCGCGTTTCACTGCCATTACAACGGTTACTTTTCGACCGCATTGAGCGTTAAATTGAAGCGAGCGAATATAAAAAGCATCGAAGATGCGAATGCAACTAATTTGAAGCCTTTACTGTTGAAACCGTTTGAATACGATGAGGAGTTCAAAAATAGTTTGTTTCAAATTGATAGAAGCATATGGCAAAAGGTACAGAAAATTGGTCTCGACAAATGTCTTGTGTCTAATGATCCAATTAAAGCGAGAAAATTTTACAAAGAAATTCTCAATGCTAAATCATATGTGTTCATTCCGAAAGCGACCTCAAGAATGTTTCGCGAGTTTAGTTGCTTTTTTATCGATCAAGAAGAGAATTCTAACGATGGCTTCAAGAAGGAGGAGAATAATAATCCAACATTGTTTTTATCTGGTCCGATGTTGTCGAGAAATCTCGCATTTGCTTATAAGTCGAATATGAGTAAATTGGTTGAGCAACGACTAAACTATTTGTAATTTTTAGAGTTTGTAAATTTTTGTAAAAATTTTTGCTCTCTATAGGTCCTACGCATTAATCGATAACGGATTCGCTTTGGCTGCTGAGCGTTTGATCGACGAGGATGTGGTTATATTCTCGCCTTGCAAAGGAAAACCGAAAGTTGATTTCTTTAAAGAAATCGACATGAGTTCACCGTATGCACCGATCGGTTTACCATTTCTCGGCAAATTCTTTCTTCTTTCTCTAAGCTTATTACTGATTCCGACAACGATCTTAATTCTTGAGAGGAAACAATTAAAAATAAATCGATTCGAAAGGGCAGGAGTCAAAGGAAAAAGGAGACGATAGAGAGAAGTTCAGCATTTTCACTTTAAATATAGAAAATATAAGAATTCATTGAATCTAGTAGCACAAAACATTTCGATTTTTCTTGCAAACACTTTTATCTTGCGAATTTAAACATTTGAACAATAAAAATATTTGAATGAGGAGCAAACTTCACTGTTAAATTTAGATTACTTCTCCACTAGAGTACCTTTAATAGTATCTTTAATGTATCTTTGTCTGAATGTGACTTTTAAAAATGAAAAGCGATGAGTATCTAATCATTTCGATAACATCATTTCTTTAAATGAACACCACTGATAGCGACATGATTTCGTTTTTGATCACTTCGCATCTTGTTGATTGTTGATTTTGAATTTTTGAATTCATTTTTTCAATGTTCATAATCACAGTAATAAAAAATTTTGACAATTTAATCAATAAGTGCGAAAACAACGAAAATTAATTATTTGTATTGTGATTACTGTTGTTATTAAATGAATTGAAATTGACTGTAAATCATCATCGCATTTATCTAAAAAAATGCAGATTTTGCTTATTTTCACAAAGAATATGAAATGATCACATTGAATCTACATAAACATTCAATCGAATGTTGTTTGGGTTAAATGTATTTGATACTTGGTTAATAGTTTTCAAAACTCTCAACGCAAGCGCCGCCATCGGGTTAATAGTTTTCGAAAGCTGGTTAAATGAATGTATGAAGACTGTATGTTATGATTGTATGAAATAATTGAATTAAATTGTTGAAACTTTAAATGGTGTTTCGGGTATTAAAAGTGCTTTAAAGTGAAGTATTAAAACGCTAAAATCAATTTGGGGCAATAATAAAGTTTTAAAAGGGCGAAGCAAATTTCATTCATAAAAAATAATAAAATAGTATTAAAAAAAATAACTTCATCAACTTTAAATAACCTTCATTTCGAGCGTTAACTTAGATGGAGTACTAAAAAATTGAAATAATAGCACCTTTCAAAAATTAATAAGCTTTGAAAATACAATTTAAAAAATTAAATTAAAATTTTTTCAACTGTCACAAATATTCACGCACAGACATAAAGAGCGAACGGTCCCTTTGTGCAGACAACGTGTAAGCGTTTCAAACATTGACACGTAACGTTATCGCCATTCGTTTTCGAAGCGAACACCGTTTTAGAGAAAATCAGTTTTGTTTCGAAACAAACGCGAAAAAAGCGAACGCGAGAAATGGCTCTCAACGGTAAAGAAGTGAAGCTTCGTAAAAACGTGAGCAATTCGACGGCCGAAAGCGGAGACGAACATGATTCGATGGCGAATGTTGACGATTCTAAAGCGAATCTTTTAGAGGCGGACATTAATGTGGCGCGAAATGACACATTGAGCATTATGCTGTTGATGTTACTATACGTATTGCAGGGTATACCGCTCGGCTTGGCGGGTGCTTTACCGCTTATACTTCAAAATCGACACGTAAGTTACGCTCAACAAGCGACGTTCAGTTTCGTCAATTGGCCTTTCAGTATTAAGTTACTCTGGGCACCGATCATCGACGCGATTTACTCGAATCGTTTTGGCAGACGTAAATCGTGGCTTGTTCCGATTCAATACGCGATCGCTTGCTTCATGTACATTCTCTCGTCGAATATCAATTCATTATTGGGCGAAGAAAATACTTTAATAAATCAAAGCGCTTCAAACACAAGCAATGCAAACGCAACAGTCAACTCAGACCCGAATATTTATTTGCTCACATTTGTTTTTTTCGCTTTGAACTTTCTTTGCGCCACTCAAGACATCGCTGTCGATGGCTGGGCACTGACAATGCTCTCGCGAAAGAACGTCGGTTGGGCATCTACTTGTAACAGTGTTGGACAAACAGCCGGTTACTTTCTTGGAAATGTGGTTTTTCTCTCACTCGAATCTCCTGATTTCTGTAATAAGTATTTACGATTTACTCCACAAAAGGAAGGAATCGTCACTTTATCAAGTAAGATTTAAATTAAAATTTATTCAAATTATTTCTATGTAAAATAATTTTTAAAAGGTTTTTTATATTTCTGGTCCATCGTATTTCTAATAACCACAACCCTCATAATGCTTTTCAAACACGAGTCTAACGTTGATCCTGAGCACGAATCTGATTTGGGAGTCGTTGAAACTTACTCGATGCTTTATCGGATATTGCGTTTGAAAAGCGTGCAATTATTCGTAGTCATTTTATTAACTTGCAAAATTGGATTTGCTATAACTGATTCAGCTACAGGTTTAAAATTAATTGAAGCTGGGGTCCACAAAGAAAATATCGCCTTATTAGCGGTACCTATGGTTCCTCTTCAAATCATACTACCGTTGGTAATCAGTAAATACACTTCTGGTCCAAGGCCACTTGATATCTTTCTAAAAGCATATCCATACAGGTATTTGCTTTATTTTGAAAACACGCTTTTTAATTTTATCAATTACAGACTCTTTTTGGGTATTATCTTCGCATTACTTGTTTATTGGACAAAACTTGTCCGCAATCCAATCGATGGGACATTCCCTCTATATTATTACGTTATCATACTTCTAGCTTACGCTTTACATCAAGTGACATTGTATAGTATGTTCGTTGCCTTGATGGCATTTCACGCAAAAACCAGTGATCCTGCGATTGGCGGCACTTATATGACACTGTTGAATACAGTTACAAATCTCGGAGGAAATTGGCCTTCTACATTAGCTCTTTATCTAGTCGACTATACAACTTTTAAATCGTGTTCCGCTGGAAATTTTTATTGTAACAAAGAAACAACCTCTGCTTGTATCAAGTCTGGTGGTGTGTGCAATGTTACTCTCGATGGATATTATGTCCTCACAGCTATATGTATTATTTTAGGACTATTTTGGCTTAAATGGGGTAAAAATAGAGTAAAAAAGATACAACTATTACCGCCATCAGCTTGGAAATGTTCTCAAATTACAAAATAATTTAAATTGTTTATAAAACTTGTATCATTTATTGTTTTGTTAATCTTCTTATTAATATATTCATCATTATTTCTTGAATTTAAAGTAATGATTTTGACATATATGGTCCGTCCAATTCATAGCCCAATTTTCTATAATAATTTCTTGTTCCCACGCCTGTATGATTGCATTTGTTTAGAGCTATTTACATGGAAACAGTTATTTACCTGATATAACAGCAATTTTCGTAGAACCATGTTCTTCTCTGGCGATCCTCTCAGCTTCTTCCATAAGTAAAGTTCCAAATCCTTGATGTTGAAATTTTGTTGGATCTTTCGAACTAACAGGAACAACACTTCCGTAAACATGAAGTTCTCTCACAATTGAAACATTATCTTTTAATTCACTTCTAAACGTAGCTCTTGAACATTTCCTAAGGCGCAAAAGACCAATGAGAATATCTTGTTTAACGTCTTCATATGACAAGAACGTTTCCCAACCTCCGTTCGCAACGTAATCTCGCCTTACCAACTCAACCTCATAAGGCTTAATTTTATGATGAATTTCTTGTATGCCTACTTCGCGTGTTCTTACGTCTCTACACGTAGTACCATAATCAGCCATTCTTGCTAAGGCTAATTCACGAATATTTCCGTGCTCTACGCCAGAAGTAACTAAAGGCATGGGAATATCGCGTTGAACCCGATAAACTCTAGTCCACGGTGGAACAAGTGCAAGAATTTGCGCGAGAAGATCAACAAGTACACTTGGTGGATAACTACGATATCTACCAGTTTTCCACAACTCATAAAGACCTGTTCCTCGAATAACTAAAGTTGGGTAGATTTTTAAACCATCAGCTCTGAAGGCAGGATTTTCGAAAAACTCTTTGAATTGTTCGAGATCACGTTCGAGGTCCACATTTGGTAAGTTAGGCATCATGTGTGCCACAACTTTAAAGCCACAGTTTTTCATCAGCTCGAATGTCTCTGTCACAGCTTTAACCGTATGTCCACGATTTGTATCTCGCGCTACGTCTTCGTACACTGATTGCACACCGATTTCAAGTCTGGTACAACCATAGTTTAACATATCATTTAAATGCCTTTGTAAACAATAATCAGGTCTCGTTTCTATCGTGATACCAATACATTTCACTTTGGATTTCTCGCTAAACTTAACCGCCTCTTCGACAGAAGAGCTGCAGTGACCAGAAAGTGCATCATGCAAATTTCGTATGAAATAATCACGATATTCGGTTGGCAGCGCCATAAATGTGCCGCCCATAACAATGAATTCTACCTTGTCAATATCGTGTCCCAATTGCTTCAATTGCAGTAAACGATTGTGTGTCTGTAGATACGGATTGTAATGAGCGCGAATAGCACGCATAGAAGTTGGCTCGTAACCGGTGTACGATTGAGTTGAGTATTCAAAGTCAGAGTCTGGGCCGCCGGGACAGTAAACGCATATGTTACCGGTAAAATTTATATGCGGACAGCGATGCGGTTTGCACATAACAGCGACAACCGCGATGCCGCTCGCGGTGCGAATAGGTTTCGCGCGTAATTTCGGCAAAAGTATTTTCTTGTAATCCAAAGGAACTCCCGATATAATGTCCACCAATTTCGGCTGCGATTTGAGGCCATATTTACGAGAGATTTCGCCTTTCAATTTAGTCAAATTGACGTCTCGGTTTTCGTTGTGAGCTTTGATCAGCTCTTGAATTATCTCCGCAATGGTGAGTACCATTAATTCTTGCTTCGAAATAGATTTGCCTTTTAATAAGGAAAAAAAGAAGTTGATTTAAAGTGAGATCGAATCTTTTGAAAACACAAACCTTTGATTAACGCGTTATTTGCTTTATTTTTACCCATTTTTTGAAAAAAATAAAATCAAAACTACAAAAAACAAAGTCGCACGCTTTTAAATGGAAACGTTTTTCTGAGACCACTTTTGCTAATTACGAACGCATTCGATTCGAGTACATTTCATATTTCGAAAATAATCAATTGATTTACGTTAATTATTGAATTTATAAAAGACATTTTAATCAATTGTTTTTGAACGAAAAATATTGTAAAAAATCAAATTAAATTTAACAGTCGCAACAACAACTTTAAAATAAAAATTTTTTGCAAAATGCTCCCCACAATGACCGCATTAAGGCGTGGCTTTGCCGTGAAGCAGCTGATCGCAACTCTTTGAATTCAATGCTTGCATTTAAAGTGAAAAGCGTTATTTTCTTATTTTCAGACGATTGAAGATCTTTCTTTAATTTAAAATCGTGTTCTCTTTTTTTTTCTTCATAAAACGACAGCGAAGCGATGACAGAGAAAGCGATTAAAGTGCTGCAAATCAGTTCGAATCTATTGTGTCGAAACGGTTGCGGATTTTACGGTAATCCCGAATGGGACGGTTTCTGTTCGCTTTGTTATAAATCATTGCACAATAATGCAATACACATAACCAAATCTCATTCATTGGACGTTAATCACAGGTATTCATTTTGAAAAAAAATAATTGCGTCGTTTTTTTGTTAAATAATCGTTTGTTTTCGATTAGAAACTTTTCGAGTGGTGTACTCAGTGATGAAAGTCCGAACGGCCGTTTGTCACCGTCTGCGATTGGTTCGCCGAATTGCGTTTCGATCTCGACACCACCGTCGCCGTCGCCGTTTCCTCGTTTCGAGAAATTCGAGGAAAAGAAACGACAACAGGTCGAAAAGCGAAGCAAAACACTGAAAAGTATATTTAAACGCGCGTCTACATTCCGCGAGAAAAGCAGTTCGAATTCGCTCGTTTCCGCGTCTCTCCCGATTTCTGCTTCGCACGCGTTAACTTCGCTCAAAGATCAGCTCAGCTTCGATTCGCTTTCGTTGGCAGGAGAGGAGATGGTTTCGAAAGTGATGCGCGAAGCGGAAATTCGCGATATAAGGCGTCAGGTTCATAAATGTGTCGACAAGATAAATAAAATGAATCAAAGTTTGGCCACTATTGAAGAGATGAGCGAATTGACGCACGAATTTTATCAATCGATGGCTGACAGATTCGAAAATCATGCACTTTATCAAGGAAATTCCAATGAACAGATCGAACAATTTATCGATATCACTGAAAAGCATTTATTGTCTCAACTTTCGCATCTTTTCACTCGAATTTTAACCGAAGAAGAGGAGAAAGATTTAGACATACAAAAACGCATCAAAAGTTTGAATTGGATTATGGTTCAACATTTAGATGTTGACATCGATTTAAAGAATCCACAGACTAGCGATCTCTTAGACAAAGCTATTAGTGAAATAATTGAAATGGGCTCAAAACAAGTACCAGTCGAGAAACTCGAATGCATTGTCAACTGTTCGAAAACAATATTCAAGTTGTTACAAGTAAATCGCAATGAACCAGTAAGTGCAGATCAATTTTTACCTGCTCTAGTCTACGTGGTTGTCAAAGCCAATCCACCTCTTCTTCATTCCAACATAAAATACATCACTCGTTTTTCAAATCCTCGTCGCTTAATGTCAGGCGAAGCGGGATATTATTTCACTAATCTTTGCTGTGCTGTTGCGTTTATTGAAAAATTAAATGGTGAATCACTTAATGTACCCGAAGAAGAGTTCCAAAAATATTTATCTGGAGAAGCATTGCCACCTGGTTCGTTGGAACAGTCAGCTTATCTTTGCGAGCCATTGAGGCTGACTTACTCGAATGCTGCTAAGCTTAAGAGTTTAATCGAGAAGCAGACGAAATTCGAAGAAGACATTCGAGAGTTAAAAGCCAAATTGAAGATAGAACGCGAAGAGACCTTAAAGAAGATAGAACCAGCCGTAAAGCCTGTTACTATTCCCAAATATAATATAGATCCAGATATCGATATATCACTGATTCCTTCATTTTTAAGACCTCGCATTTTGCAAGAACGATCTGAAAATTCTGCGAAAGAAGGGGTGTTAATCGAAATTGATGCCGAATCTAAGACTGAAAACGCAGAATCCGCACACTTAATCGGAAAAGTCGTGACGAACGATTTAGAGAATGGTGATGGTGATAATGTGTTGAAAATTGGCTTAGACGAAAGTCTTTCACAGTCACGACTGCCAGAACCTTTAAAGCCTGAGGTTGTGCAAAACTAAATTTAAGTATAGTAACTCGATCGGTTTAGGTGTGTAAAAAAATTTATCTGACTTAATAATAAATATCAAACTGAAAATGTTTTAATTTGTTTTTTAGAATTTAAGCCAAATTCAATATTATTTCTATTAATTGTATGGTGATTTGAAATTCAAATTTTAAAATGAATCGCTTAATGATTTTAATTTAGTCTCGTTTCATTGCGACTCGAGGAAAGCATGAAAAAAAAACACATCATCACTTCGTTGATCGTGTATATTGGTGTGAAAGTAAAAGTGTTACACGAGTAACACCAATATATCGAATAACAGGCGATTTTCGCTGCTTCATGAAAACGAAAAGGCGAGAAATTAAAATTTTCATGCCAATTGCAATGGTCTGTCGAAATTGAAGAAGAAGAAAAAACTTTGTCGCCAACATACACAACCTCAAAGAAGAAGAA
>NCKU01002536.1:0-18703 GCA_003675995.1 Dinothrombium tinctorium | reverse complement strand
TATTGGTTTTAAAGTCACATACTTAACAATGTATGAAGATAAAATGAATAAAGACTTACAAAAGCATCATTTCAAAATGGTCGTTAAGTAAACCAAATAACATTTGAAAAAACATGAGCTTTTTTAGTTTTAATTCGCTCTGACATGAATAAGGTCGCAGCGAACGTATAATCGTGACAAAAATATATGCAAAATGTTTTCTAAAGAAAAAACTCCAAAGAGAAATGAATTTTAATGCAAAACGAGAATGAATGTTACAATTCACAAAGTGGAGTACAAATAAACAAAGCAATTGGAGTAAAAATGCTTCATGAAGATCGATTATCACCATGGTCTTCATGTTTAATCGGTAAGTTTGCTGCTATATTTCACTTTCACAAAACTAACAAAAGTTTGCAAGTTTGCCTTCTTGAAAGGAAATTGACCATGATTTTGGATATTATAGAACAAAATAGTAATTATCAACGATTACTTACAAATTCCACAGCAACTTTCAAAAATTATGTAAAAAATTGAATTATGGCTTTTTGATTTAGTCAATATAACTTTTTGATAAATAAATAGTAATTATAAAGAATTGAAAAATAAAAACCTCCATTAGTCATATAATTAAGAGCTTTGCTTATTAGATGCCAATTTACATCTGTTATTGCTTAATGATAGCACACGTTTAAGCCAGTTTGATGAATATTGAACTGAAATTCTATTCTGAAAAAATGTATATTTAGTCGCAAAATAATTGGATTTCTCCTCTTAAAAGAGATAAGAAAAGTCATTTGGAAATCTCGAATTTTTAACATTAAGAGATAGAAGACATATAATCAGTTTTACTTAATGCATAATTGAAATTCTGTGTGAATTTCACATAAAACAAAAGTAGAGGTTTAATAAAAAAAATATTATCACTCATTTATAATGGAAATTGTATGCGTCTGGTTCGCGACAATTTAAATTGATGCTTCAAAGTAGATTAAGTTTGAAAATTAAATGAATGAAAGAACAACTTTTCGAAAATCATTTCCCAGAATGTAAAGATGTTTTCCTGATCACGAGCACTTCTATGAATGAATGAATGAAAGCTATAGTTCCAGAGACAATGTTATTTTCAAAGCTTTCCTAATGAATATGCCTCTAGCATACATCTATCGTCTATACAATGTAAGACAAAATTTGTCCAATAGATTCAATCGTTGTCGTATGAGTAATTAAGTTAATTCATTTTGAAGCTATTTCTAAAATTTTAGCAAATATAGTCTTCCAATATTAGTTTCATTTATTTGAAAAAAGCTTAAACTAAAAGGGAATGTCTTCTATGAAAATTTTTATTAGCAACTGAAAAATAAGATGAGAAAAGAAAAATAAGATATTCATTAAAAATCAATACGCATGGCGGTCAATTCTCACGTAACTACATGTGAAACATGCCATTAATTAAGAAGATTAATAAGATTTGAATATTAAACTCATCAATCAAACTCATATCTGTTGACAAATTAACAATTTGAAATAAAATTTAAAACATGAACAATTTGATCGATATTATTGTTAGAATTGTGACAATTTAAAAATTCAGATTTTTACTAGCTTACATAAGACTGGATAAATAAGCTTCAATCATTTTCAATTGATGTAGAACAATGACACCAAGTTTCGAGAAATATTGAACATGATATCCTCAAAAATAAATTTGATACTATTAATGGATACATAAAAAGTCGAAGTGAAGTGTAAAGGGAAGCAATTGAAAAATTGAAACTGATCCATATAATGGTTAATGAACTATAAGTGCAAAGGCGACATTTCAATCGAAAAATTGTAATCCATATTTCTAGAGAAGCAGAAGAGATGCGTGAAAAGATTTTTGAGGATCTCTTTAACAAGACTAAAGCCTCCGATAAACTTGAAATTTTATTCTCAGACTTTTAAGATTTCAAAGAAATATTTGTGAATTTGATATGTTTTTAAATACTTTTTTACGATTGAAGCTTTTTTGTTCGCTTTACAATGCAAATCAAATGCATAAAAAATGGCATTTTTTAAACATTCACAGAAAACTCGCAGAATTGATGACAAGAACAGATAGAACATGTATGGAGGTGAAAAAATGAAAAACATATTATTAGAAAATAAATGCATGCTAATGATACACAAACGCGAGAAGGAAAATATTTCGATAGCTGTATAAACTTTGCAGCATTATTTTCTCAAGGATATCACTAGATTAAGAATGTTCGCTAAGGAAAATCTTCGCGTTGTTTAGATAAGTAAGGAAGAAAAGATATAGAAAAAATTGAGAAAAAAGAGGAAAAGAGTTTGCAATAAATCGATTTTCAACTATTCAGCGAATAAAAGTTTCTATGCAAATTTTTAATTTGAATTTCAAATACTTATGAATAATTATTGATCTGCACTAATACTTCTAGTGTGTGCATGAAATTAATCGCATATTGAGCTGTGCAAGAAACCTTCGTTCAACTCAAATAATTTTGAGATCACTTATAGGAATCAAGTAAAGCTCTTCTTGATCAGCAATATTTGTATTGTGTACACAGCAGTCATTTAATTGATTTCAGACCGAGATGGTGTGTTATGAAAGAGAGAGCAAAGCTTTGGAGACAAACGTTCGTAACGATCAAAAGTTTGTCAGTTTGCGAAGAGAAAAGACTTTATGTTTGGCATCACTTTTGTTGATTTCAATGCTAATCTGATTGCTTTTTCGATATCTGGTAAAGTGAATAGCGAAGAAAAGGCGGGTAGAGCATTATCACATCATCACTTTTTTGTTTTCAAGAAGTGGAATGAGCAAAAATCAAATTTTATTTCTTAATGAAAAATTCAAAAATTGACTACTGATGGTTTTCATCATGTCAAAAAGGATACATAAAAAAAGTTCCACGAAATACAGAGGGTGGAACTCACGCTATTTCAAAACCAGCATATCCACCATGAGCTTGCAGCTACATTCGTCATTAATTATAAATAATTAAAAATACAAAACATTTCTTGCTACTTGGTTGCTGATTGCAATGCAAATGCAAAGAAAAGTTAGTTTTAAGTTTTGAGACATTTACTTCCTTTTCTCGTTAAAAAAAGTAAATTTTTTATTGAAAATGTGAAAGGTTTCGTACAAATCAGCGAGTTTCAAGCTATATATTAAAAATGTTAATTTTGATTGCAAAGCAAAAATGTGCGAACGAATAAAGGCAGCTAATCAAATGATTTGAATAAACATAAACTCAATAGGATAAAGGTAACAAGCATCAACAAGCATCAATAAAATAGTCACATTCTGTAAACGTGGTGATCTTTTCACGTTAATTCTTTCGAATAAATTCAATATGAGAGTGAAGTGGCGTCATATTGAAAAGCATGAAAGCGACGATAATGAATTTAGCCATATTACACAGGTTCAATCAATTCTATGAGCTTGTCGAAAGTCAAGCTATACATGACCAATAATAAATTATAATATTACGAGAAAGCCTCGCTATAAGTCGAATAAATTGTAGCTATCGTTTTGATGACCACCGGCCAGAAACGGGTTGAAAAAGATTTATATGAATCACTTTTCTTGAGCTTTCATCTATTTTGCTTTCTCTCTCTCACTTTTTATAATACCATGTTTCGTACCAAAAAGAAAATAAATATTCGCTTCACTCGAAAAAGCATTTACTTGGCGAAAAATCAATGAGAAAGAAGAAAAAGACAATTCTTTATAAAGAAAAATGATGAATGAAAAGCAATTAGATATTACTGTCGAGTTATTCTTTCGTTAAGTAAGCATTCATTAGCAGTTTATTGAGCTCGTTCAATTAAGTAATCATTTGAAAAGAGCAAATAAAAGTAAAAACCGCCATATCACATAAATTCCATTACTTTTTCAAAGAACAAAATAGACTTTTCTCAGAAATGAACGATATAGGAATCGAGAAAACTAAAATCATTCTTAAGTATGAAATGAAAAGCAAAAACTCACGTTGAAAATTGGTTATGTGAGATATTAATAATTGAAAAGTATTTGCTTCCTCGAGAAGATCAACGTAAATTCCAAGCACACAGTTATCCTATTGTTACTTTATCTTATTAAGCGACGAGCGAAGAGGATTTGTTGTTTCTTACAAACACGCCGGTTGCACTTAATTATATCCTTGTTTTGCGAAACTCTTTGTGTGGCAATCAATTACAGTGGACAAGCGAATATATCGCTAGTTTGTTTCTTCTCCATTTTCTCCGTAAACGAACGAACGAATAAAACTGTTTTATCGCTTTGAACACTTTTCACGGGATTAACGATTTAAAATAATTAAAGTTTCGATTACAATCGTGCAACTTTCCGGCACACTCTTTATTTTCTTGAAGTGGACATTCAAAAAAAGAAAACGAAATTAAAAACAAAAATCAAATTGAAAAATAAAATAATTATCTAGTGAAATTGTGGCACACTTGAGGCAGAGTGCAGATTGAAAGCTGATATATTCAAAGAGCAACGCGTCCAGCAAACCGTGTTTAAGGTCACTGTCATCGGCAAAAAATTCTTAATTCTTCGCCTGTTTTTTTCGGGCAAAACCAGTCTTCAAAAATAACAACATAAAACATTTGAAAACACAGATTACATTAAAATTGCGCGCTGGGAAATTAAACCTGTAAGAATTTAGTTTGCCTTTAGGTGTAATCAAGTGGTGAGCATACTTAAAAAAAAGACACTGATTTTTTTTTACAAGTGCATTGTGTGTATCTTTTTTTGAATGAATGAAGTAACCTTTACATACTGACTCCTTTCACCGTTTCTCTCTCTCTCTCTCTCTCTCTCTGTCTCGTTCTCTCGCTATCTCTTCTCGTCTTTCTCTCTTCTCACTCTTTCCGCCTCCTTTTGTCTTTCACTCGCACCGATCGAAGTGTGGAAATAGAAATGGGAAATTTACGTGAAACAATCTCACGCGGACTTGCAAATAAACAGATTCACTCGAAAGCAAACACTTTTTTGAAAATACGCTTTCCAATTTAATTGCGTTTTTTCTGTGTTTGAATGAAATGAGAATAATTTTTCTATTCTTTTATTCATCGCTAATCATAAATTTAGAAAGAGAATAATCTTAATCATAATTAGGTATTGTGTTTATGACTGAGATTTCGTCATTAATGAAAAAAAAAAGAACAATTCCTCATTTAATTTATGCACAGGAAACAAACGGTTCGTTTAAAGATTTTTTCACTGTTTAAATAATTAGCAAGCTGAAAATAGTGAGAAGCAGAAAAGCAACAATGTGTGCAAATCGATGGTACAAGTGTAAAACGGATAATACACCGCATTAAGCATCAGAATTAAACAAAGAAAGAAAAGTAAAGAAAAGCGAAAATTATTTGAAAAGCACTCGAATAAGAGGAAATACGCCGCAAATCGTTTAACACTTTTTTCTTCAAATAAAAACTAACACAGTGAGATTCTTTAATGGATTCCATTTTTAGTGAACTTTAATGGCACAGATTTATAGCAGATTTACGGAGTAGTCCAACTGGCACAACTCATATTGCATTTAAACCTTTACTTTTTTGAAGCAATGATATTTTTTAAATGAGGTGAGAATATATATGCAAGTGGAGCTCAAAGTTATAAATTTTAAAGCATAAGCTGCAAAAGGCATCTGTGAAAACTCAGCGAAAAATTGTGTTCAATATATGAAAAGTCAGATTTTATAAAAAAACGCTTGATTCAAGCATTGGTCTACGCCATTTTGTGACATCGGTCTACTTTTTTTCGATGGAAAAACAAGATGACCATTGAACTTTGAAAAATTGAAAGTTTTCATTCCTGAAGAGGCAAAAGTTTCTGCTTCTGAAGAGTTTAAAGCGGCCAAGCATTCGCTTCTTGGGTGTTTTAACGCCTACTTCATTAAAAAAAAAGCGTGGATCGCTTTCCTTAAAATCGTATCACCAAAATATGATCTTAAAAATTCGATTGTTCTTTCAAAATATGAAAAACATACATTAAGAAAAAAGCCACGAAACTCAATGAATTCGTTACTTGCAAAAATTAAAAAGAAACGAAAGTCATAACGTAATGTATGAAAATGAAAGTGAAAAAACGGCCAGCAATTGTTGAAAATCATTATTCGACTTTTATCATTGTTCTCGAAAAAAAGGAGTGATAAAAAAGGTGAATAGAAAAGCATACATCAATATCAATTCGATCATAAATCATTTTCATACTCGTAAGTAACTAATGATTATTTTATGCGCTTAAAAATTTTCTCCGAAAAAACAAGCGAAACATTTGATTATATTGCGAAGAGTAAACTGACATTAAATAGCTTTCGATGTAAAACAAATTGCTATTAGCATTTTCGGTTGTTATTTCTATATTATAATGCTCCCTATTCAATAAATGTAACATTGATTGACGGCAAAACGGAAATAAGCGATGAAAATACACGTGACGGGTGGGTAATATCAATCGCGGAATGCTATCAACTCGGTTTTTTTTCACGCACGAATATAAATATGGAAATGTTGCTTAAAGGCTTCGAAAAAACTTAACGAGAAACATGCGACCGTTCTTTTCAAAAGAATTACAACTCTTTACGAAAAGCGTAATCAGATACGGTCGTGAAAGGAATTTATTTTTTCTTTCTTTCGTTAAAAAAATGCATGTATGTCGCAAAAAACAGGATCCATAATTTACTACCGATCCGTTCCCTACAAATCGGATGACTGCATCAATATTTCGGAAGAATTCGTTCTGTCAAAAATGGTGAAAATAATCGCGTAGAAGATGTAGCAAAGATGCAGCAGAAAGGCAAGAGCGCTTTGCGGTGACATTTCAGAGTATAAGAGTTAGAGTATGTTTTTGAGTAATTGTCACTGAAAAATAGTTTCTCCGCAACAAAGAAGAGTGAATTCTTTTTTCTCTTTCGTGTAAGACGCCGTCATTATGAGAAGAGTGGAAAAAATGTAATGAAAACAGTAAAGCGAGAAATATATGAGAACAGAGAAGACGGGTGCGATATCAACAGTGACATAATAGTTACTGCGATTCAATAAAATACTCGCTATTCACATTTTGCAAAAGCGCAATTCTTTATTTATGCGATTTATTTGCAAAAGAAAACAGTCTCGTCATTTATTCACTGATGTGAACAGAAAATTATTTTCATTGCAAAGAAAGTACTGCCGTTCACTTCAAAAAACAGTATTATTTCAAATAGAGAGAGCAAACGTTTGCATTCGAAGTTTTTCAAAAATCAAATGAAAAGATAAAAAATAAATTTATAAGTTCACTTCAATAGCAAACATAAATTACAAGCATTCTTCACTTCGGTCATACTCTAGCAATAAATTCGACGGTAAAACTGCACTTTTGCTTCAATTTTCAATGATTTTCTTTTGAATTGAATTCAAAGTGTAAAAGTTTAAAAAGCGTGTGATTGCGGCACATTCAAATAGAAACGATTAAATGACGGCATCGCTAAAGTAAACATAGAGAAAACGAGAGAAGAATCAGCAATGAAACGACGGAAACTTATGAATGCGAAATTCTGAAAACAGAGCGAATCAATGTATCATATTTCGAGTGAATATTGCTAAAATAGCGTGAAAAATGAGCGATTCGAGAAGCGAAGAGCGGTGAGAAAGCCGCAAATCGGTGTGTATTCACGAAACGAGCGCATAAAATAACACATCGTTTGCGAACACACCTTTTCTCTTTTTTTGATCAATTACCGAAACCGACGAACGATTTACATTTTTATTGCTTTCTCAAAAAGGAAAATTAAAACGTAAGCGGCGAACGTATTAAATGTACTCGTTTTCGAATACTCACTTTAATGAGAGCCGTACTCGAAGTGTTGTCGTCTACAACTCTTGTTCATTGCAACCGCATTAAAACCGAATCACTTCAAAAAAAAAAACAGACGACTTTCACTCGAAGCGAGCGTTCGTTAAATGAATGCGAAATGCGAAGAGTAAAAAATGAATCGTTCGTTTGTTTGTCGAAAAAAACTGAATTTTGGTTCGTTTTTCAGAAATGAATTAAACAATTATTCGTAACGATAATTTCGAAATGCCTCCGCTGAGGGCGCTCTTTCCGCATGGATCGTTAAGCAATTGTGTCGTCATTTTTTTTTCGAGGTTTCAATTGTTAAAATACTTTCGCCACAAATTAATATTTTATTCATTCACTTCGTTTAAATTTCGAACACGATTGAAATAGTCTATAATTTCGCTTTGCGTCATTTCAAAGCTTTCATTATTATACGCCGAAATCATTTCAACTTTTGGTGTTTCGTTTAACGCTTTTTTGCCAACCACTACTATGTACGGTATACCCCATAACTTATTGTCATTCATTCGCCTTCCGATTGTGAGATGAGACCTATCGTCGATGATAACATCATCATAAAACATATTATCGGACAAATGTGAGGCTAAATCTTCTCCAAACTGAGTAATATTGTTTTTTTCTTCATTACTTCCTTTCTATATACACTCAGAGAAATAAGTACATTTATGCCTTAATTCACTGCTTACCTTTGGAGTTATAATTGAAACTTTATATGGTGCTATTAAAAGAGGAAATCTCATTTGATTCTCAGTTGACAAAACTTCTACAGCGGCAGCTAAAATTCGGCTAACTCCAAGTCCAAAACAACCCATTTCTAGGTATCTAAAAAATGTATTAAAATCGTGACATATTTATATATATATAAAATACTTGTTATCAATGCTTAATTCAAAAGGCTCTGTGTACTTAGTTCCAAGAAGAAAAGAGTGACCGACTTCGATTGCTTTTTGTGAGACTAGCTGGTTGTTGCAATATGGACAAAGTTTTAACTTCATTTCAACTTCAATATCTTCATTACATCCATATCCACATGATTCGCATATCATAAGTGTGTCTTCTCCGACATTGGACAAGAGATGAAACTCATGTGAAACTTTACCACCAATAAGTCCCGTCGTTGCCTTCACTTATTCGGTAAAATTGATTCAATTGAAAAAAGGAAACTATGTTTTTACCTTTTTTGAAATTAAGTTTTAGACGTTTAAAAATTCGTGAATAACTTTCACACACATTTTCGTATGTTGACTGTGCTGAGAGTTCATCTAAATCGAATGTGTATAGATCTGAGCAAACGAATGAGACATGATACATGAAATGTGAAGTTACAAATACCTTTCATAATAAATTCTTTCGCCCGCAGTAAACCTTTTTTGTGTCTTATTTCATCTCTGAACTTATTGCTAATCTGATATAAAAATAAGGGAAGTTGCTTTTTCGAAACAGTGTTATGTTTCACAATCCCAGTGACCACTTCTTCATGTGTCTTTAGCAAATCGATTAAATCGTGACTTAACTTTTAGATGCTTAACACATACCGGAGCTAAACAATAGTCCTCATCATTTCGATCTTTTAGACGGAATAATTCTCGAGCATATTGTGTCCAACGTCCTGAAAACAATGGTCAGAGTATAGAACGAATTCGAAGGATTTATATTTCAAAAGCAACCTGATTTTTGCAAAAGACTTGAGTGCACCATTGAAGGCATTAGAATTCGCTGGGCACCGATCGCTTCCATTTCCTCCTCAATGAGTTTGATTAATTTTTCTAAACATCGAAATGAAAAAGGCAATAAAGCGAAGAAACCTCTTTGCATCGAGCGATCAATGAATCCTTCTCTCGCCAAAAACTGCGAAAACGAATTCATTGAAATGTTGAGTCTTAAAAGACTTTAAGAAATAAAAAGCTCATTGCTTACGGTGTGACTTTTGCACGAAATTTGGTCCGAAAAGTAATCACCCGTTTGAGAGGAGAGCACATTACTCGACGGCAAATATACGCGACTCATTCGATGCAAAAATCGCGTTTCGATCGCATTTCGCGAGCGTTTCGTTCGCGACAAAACACAGCGAAACGTTTTAAACATAATTCACAAACTCGAAAGCGAATCGAAAGAGGCTTTTGCGTCGTAATCACAACAAGATCCTTACGAAAAGCGACCAAAAAGCGGCAGATAAGAAAAGAATCGAAAGCACGTTCTTCGAAAAAGCCGAAAACGCGAACGTTGCGTGTGAAAAGCAAGGCACGCGGCGTTCGAAAGCGACGAGCGACAACAGAGTGACGGAAAGAAAGTGAGAGACGAGGCGAACGAAGAATACATTCAGCAAACGCGAAAAAGTGAGCACTTGATTGTGGCCGAGTCCCTGTAGCGCAGTGGAGAGCGCGTTGGACTTCTAATCCAAAGGTCCCGGGTTCGAATCCCGGCAGGGATGATTCGTCTCGTCTTCTTTTTTCGCTCTTTATTTAATAAAACTTTTACAAAAAACAAAACAATAGGAACTCAATCAGAAAAATATCGCCGAATAAACGATCGTCCACGAGACCTGCGAACGAAATCAAACTTTAATTCTGTTTCATAACGTTTCAAAACTGCTTTAATCACCATAAATGCGGCGAAAGATGTCATAAATCCTTCTTTTACGTATTCCATCATATTTTCATTATCTGAATTAAACCGCACTGTTTGTAAAAACGATGCAAAACGTAAAGCTTATTTGCAAACGTTACTATTCGCTTACATGAGTACAGGTAAACGGCGGCCGAGTTTAGCGCCATATATAAAGCGATACCTAGAAAACCGGTGATACCTAAAGTGAAAGCGAAAAGCGGCGGTCATTGAATCGATGCACGAAGCGTGATTTGAATTTACTGCTAACCGACAAAACCCCAAACGAAGCCCATTACGATGGCGAGCACTTGGCGACTCCAATAGATTACATCTAAAAATTGGTCCTTTTCACGAATAAAACGCAGTGTGAGAGAAGCGTCGAGCGACCGAATCAAACCTTATCGTCCCATTTCTCGTTCGGAATCAGCATCTTTCGCCAAACATTCTCTCGATTCGAATTCTCGGCGTTGACGTTGTTTTTCCTCATTTCTGCTTTCTGCTTTCCACTCTTTTCTCGCTTCGATCCTATCGACAATCGTTCGCTTCGATTGCGCAAATCAAACAATAGCAACGCGAAATTGGAGCGAAATGAGCGCATCGCTTCTTTCAAGTGTCTGCAAGAGTGCAATTCAAATGCATTGATTGCAAATAATTTGATTTTATTAGCCCGTGGTTGCGCTCAGTTTTTGAACTTCTCTTTTTAATCAAGTGTAAGAGAGTTAAGCTTTTATAATAAATGAAAAAGTGCAAAGCCATCAGCATCTTTAAAAGTTTTTACAAAATTCAAATGCAAAGAATGCAATCTTAGATTCGCTCAATAAAATAAACTAATTAGCAATGAAATAGGGAATAAGTGAAATTAAAAACAAAACAAAAATCTTTAACTTATTTGTTTGTTATTTTTGTCACTTCATTGTTTTGTTAGAGTATAAAGTGTTGTAAATTATTTCAATCGTGAATAAATTTTTTTCAGATAAATTTTGAACCACAAAATAGTTTTGTACTCAAAGTTTGTACGTCTGCAAGTTTACCAACGTTTTCATCTAATTTTTCACGATGACTTCTTTACAAACACAATTTGCTTATTAGTCTATTCGTTATTAGTCAACATTAATTATTAGTCTATACATAAGTAGATGGGATGGAAGAATTGCTCTCATCAGCTTCTGCGTCTTCCTCTTCCTTTATGTTATATCTCATTAACGGATTGTCATTAACTCTGTTCTTCTTTTCAAACTTTTGCTTAACTTCATTTATCACAGAACCCATCATTCTCTGATTCTAAATAAAAAATTTCAAAAGTTATCGAAAACGAGAAGAGAAGTAAATTTCGAAACTAACAGCACTGAAATGATTAAGTCGCTGAATTTCGCTGTCTTCTTTATCTCCTTCAACAGAAGACGGTTCTTTTTTTGAATAAAAGATTTTTAAGATGAAAGGATTTATTAATCTTTTGTCAATATATTTGTTGCCACCTTTACGAAAAATATTTTAGATCAATTGAATTTGTAAGTAAAATTTACCTGTGATTAACGAGACAATAATACCAACCAGAATGCATGTAACAAAACCTATGACAGGAACATAGAAGTAACTTATGTGGAAAAGCTTGTTGAAACCTCTGAGAAAAATATCAATAAAAAATTTTGAATATATGCTCAGACTGTTTCGCATTACTGTGGTGAGTACGCTCCCGGTAAAGTATAATTTTTGGATTTTTCTATAAAGCCATACTTTCCAATAATATCGAAATCGCAGCGATCAGTTTTCAAATCCAAGCTGATTTGAGGTTTCTTGTTAACAACCGAACCAATTGCAATTGTCATAGTCATTGCTGAAGCAGTAAGTAAACCAGCGATAGCACCCTAAACAGAAAAAAATATTTAAATACTAAGAACTCTTCTATCAAAAAAACTTTTGCATTGATGCATGGACCGAAAATTCCAAGACAGAAAATTCCAAGTAAAGGACCTGTTACAGCTCCGCTTGTAGTAATTGATGCCTTATTTATAATTAAAAAAATTGTAAAAATAATCTTTTAAAAATTAATCAAAGAACCTGTAAAACAGTTCCGAGTCTTCCGATGAAAAATGCGATTGCTATCGATAAGCATCCATATAGTGCAGCTTTGTTAAAATTATTTTATTAAATGAGTTTTTTTACAAATATTACCCGAAACTTACCTACAATTTTGTTAATAATGACAGTTTGCTTTTCCTGTTTGTCTCTGAAATATCGTTTTATGAAATCTTCCCATGTTACTGTTGCCAGTGCATTGAAACCAGAAGAAAGTGTGCTCAATAAGTATGAAATTGAAAATTTTTATCTCTGAATTATTTTTATTTACCTTAAAGATCCACTAAATACGCAAGCTACAAACAAACCAGCTAATCCCGGAATATGCGACAAAGATTCCATAACATAGTAAGGCATTAACTATGAATTATTTGTAAGTATTGAAATAGTAATAGAAGTTAGTATACCTGATCATATCTTTCAATGATTTTCATGCCAACAGGGTCGCATCCTCTATATTTTGCAATCAAAATGATTCCACACCAAAGTGAAAGAAACGCGGTGCCAAGGATACTTGGAAGACTCCAATAAATTGCTCTTTAAACAAACGATCGTATTGAAAGATGTAAATTTTGTTATAAAATGGAAAATAAAAATTTTACTTCTTTGCCATTGTTTTTGATTTAAGACAACAATATCTTTGCACTTGGGTTTGTTTGACGCAAAAAACACCACTCCAACCAACAAATGTCCCAAATGCAACTGCCCAAAATGTATCACTGCGATAAATATTTGATGAAGGGCTAAAGGAAAAAATTTTATTTTGTTATCACCAGTAAAGGAATTACTTGAATAAGACAATTCTTCCTTCTTCTTTGGCTATTTGAAAAGACTTCACAAATCCAACGTCTTTTATGCCAGCAATCAAAACCATCAAAACACCCAAAATCATTAATATGCATTGTAAAACATCGGACCAAACAACTGCTTTGATTCCTCCCTAAAAAAGATTTTAAAAAATTTTGAATTCAAAGAAAAGTAAGTGAGAAACTTACAATTGCAGTGTAAAATGTACAAACAGCGCCAACAGACAGAATCGAAATTGTCACCGAAAGTGGAGTCACTTGGTTGTCAAATAAAAGCGCTTGTTACTTTAAGAGAACAATCCACTTCACTTTAAACTTATTTTATAATATGTAATCAATGCAGAAAGAATTAAAACAATCATATAAACTTTTGGAAATGTATAATAACTAATGTTTATAACATAGGTAATGTTTAATAACATTCCTACCACAACATCAGCATCAAATTTTATCGCTAAATCGATGAGATTCTCTATTAAACTAAACATTGTTCAACTTGTCAATTTAATTTTTTTTCTGTAATAATCTTTAAACATCGATTTAAAAAATCAATGGAGAAATATTATTAGAATTGATCTTTATAATTGCGATAATGAAAATATGCTTTTCATCTAACTAAAAGCATACAAAGAAGCTAATTTTTTCTTTTGAATTCTATATAAATTTTTCAGTTAATTTTAGATTATTTTTTAATACAAGTTTCAAAATATAAATAAAATCTTTTTTTAATTTTATTTTCTATGATTATTTTTTATCATTTTTTAATTTCATAATAATTTACTTGTTCATAATTTAATTTTTTCTTCAAGATTATGAATTAACGTGTCGATATAAACCCAGAAGCACAAGAAACACAGTTATCAACATTTTTTACATTTATGTTTAAATCATATGGTACCTAAAAGTTTTAGGATGAGCCTTTAATTGTACAATAATAGTATATGCTTCGATATTAATAAATAGAGCAATTTATTTTAAACTCGTCGAATTGAAAAGCCAAACTTTGAATGAAGTAGTTGTTATTCGTATCATTATAACTTTTATTCTATCAACTATAAAACGTAATTTTTTTTATATAATTACAATAAAGTTACGAGGAAAGGTTCTCAAGTGTAAGTTTCAAAACGTTACATATTCATAATTGAATAGATTTATTGAAAAAGAGTTCATCGAACAATAAGTGTTTACATTGTTAAATACACCCTTTCGTAATAAATCAATCCAATTTAAAAGATGTGCATATGCATGTGCAAGATCATGTGTCAACAATGTGATTAAGTTAAAATGCAGAGAGCTGGTTTTGAAAAAAATTAATTCAGAACTGAATGGCATTCAGACTGAACTGTTAGACTCTGAATTAGACTGAACTGAAGTCTGAATTTTCAGTCTGAATGCACACAAAACTCTTCGAGATATTTTAAATTATAAATAATTTGTAAGGTATTGAAACTTACACTTGGGGACCTTTCATTGTCAGGTCATTTAATTTTAGTAAAAATATTTAAATTTAATTTCACATAACACATGTAAATGAACACTAAAATTTTGTCTCATTTTTAATATTAAATCCTCTAATCATTATTATTACTTATGAATTAACTCTGAATAAATTTTTTTTTTACAAAATGTTCACTTCTTACCTGAGCTCAGGGCTATTGCAGGTCCATACAAAACGGCAGCCATGTAGGGTAACTATGAGATAAGCGTAAACAAAAAAGTTTTGAAGTTTTTTGGAAACTTACTGTGCTTATAATAAATGTTAGTGATCCCAACACCCGAAGAGTATTCGTATTGAAACGACGTAATAAGTACTAAAGTAAAAATACTGAAAAACTATTAATTTAAGAAGTGTACAAACCTTATTTACACTAGTTAATTCTAGATCGTAATAAAGTGGCATAAATAGGTTTGCACCCACAAAGGCAGCTATAACAACCATCAGCATGTTCACTCCGAATTGAGTGCCTAAGAGATAAACTTCAGCAGGTGCGCCTAAAAGTGTATTTGATGACATAAAACTGGCCGCCAAAGACATTGCCACTGGAAAAATAGCTAAATTTCGGCCTCCGGTTAAATATTCACGATTAGACTGGTTATTGCGATCTTTAAACCAGAAAAAAATACCAATTGAAGCCGAAAGTAAGAGAGTTAAAATAAAAACTAGAAAATCAAGAAACGAAAACGTTGCCTTCTCCATCTTTGGTTAAACTAATCAAAAAACAAAGAAACACTTAAATTCAATCTAATCAATGACGCAACTAACAAATTTGCGCATTTTCTTCGCTGGCAAATTGATTTCACAAACCATTTGGATTGGTTTCGTAAATTATCGCAACTATGAGTAATTCCTTAAAACCTCGAATTCCAAAAATCTTAATGAAGCCTTTTCATTGGTTCCAATTATGATTTTCAATATTTTGTATTTAAACATTTTATCACTTAAATAAAACATGTCCAAACTGAACTTGCACAAAGTATTATTGCGGTCTCGCGCGAGCAGTGGTGATCATTTCAAGATGAGCTCGGTCGCAAAGTTAGCCTCCACTTTCGCTCTCGTATAATGACATGTTTTCGTCAAAAAGAATTTTTAGACACAAAAATTATCCATAAAAATGTGAGATACTCTCAAAAAAATTGTCAATCCTATGGAAAAACTAATGTTAAAAAACCATTGAGTTCAAAAACAATAAATTTTTAATTTCAAATAAAAATTGAAAACTCTCCTTGATGAATGCGTGTTTAATTCTTTTTTTTTTTTGTTTAACTCAAAGAAGGTTTGAATGCACATAAAATCAAGGAAAAAGATTTGAAAAAAAATTTTAAAATCTATTTGAAAATAAGCAAAAAAGTTTTGAAAAGAGTGGACAAAATTTTTTAAATAATGGTACATAAAATATGGGGTTATTCAAAAACGTTCCCACTGGGCAACATTTGAAAAAGTATATTCAAACAAGACAAATTAATCGTTCTTTTCAAGCTATAAAATTTTTTTATCACAACTCTTTAACTCTTTTAAGTTAATTTTTGTGCAAGTTCAGTTTGGACACGTATTATCTTACCCATCACTTTGTCAATTATTTCGAAAGAACGTTAAATAAAGTGATCACTAAATAAATTTATATCGTTGCCCTGATGGCTTTCTAAAAAGTTGAAACTAGTTGGAATTAAATAAAATTTCATTTTATTGCTTTTTCTTAGTTTCACGTCAAAGAAAATCGATGCGAAAATCCAACTCTTAAGTTGGATATTTACAAAATTAATTTTTACATCTTAAATAATTTGAAAAAAAATAACGAATATTAATATTAAACTCTAAATAAATAACGAATGAAAAATTAAATCAGATCATTGTTGTCTTTGTCAACTTAATCCACTTCTTCGATCTTCGGTCCCGCTCCTGTGTTGCCACCACCTGATGAGCCTCCATAACTGCCGCCTGAAGCACCTCTGTGAAGCGCCGTCAAAATTGGTGTACAGGTCTCAGACAGTTCTTTCTGTTTATGTTCGAATTCCTCTTTATCTGCCAGCGTGTTTGATTCCATCCAAGACAATGTTCGCTGTACTTCGTTTAATATTTTTTGCTTGTCTGAATCCTTTAACTTATCTTTCAAATTGGGATCTTCAACAGTTTGTTTGAGACTGAAGCAGTATGATTCCAATGTGTTTTTGGCGGCGATGCGTTCTCTTTGTTTGTCGTCTTCTGCTTTATATTTTTCAGCTTCGTTAACCATCTTTTCAATTTCATCCTTTGAAAGTCTTCCTTTGTCATTCGTAATGGTAATTTTGTTTTGTTTGCCGGTACTTTTGTCGGCTGCAGTGACATTAAGGATACCATTTGCATCGATATCGAAAGTGACCTCAATTTGAGGGACTCCTCTTGGTGCGGGCGGAATGCCCTGCAGCTCGAATTTTCCAAGAAGATTGTTGTCTTTGGTCATCGCTCTTTCGCCCTCGTACACTTGGATCAGGACGCTGGTTTGATTATCTGCGTAAGTGGTGAACGTCTGCGATGTTTTCGTGGGAATTGTGGTATTTCGTTTGATCAGAGATGTCATTACTCCACCAGCAGTCTCGATGCCAAGTGATAATGGAGCGACATCCAACAGCAGCAAATCTTGCACATTTTCCGACTTGTCTCCTGTCAAAATAGCAGCTTGAACCGCGGCACCGTAAGCAACTGCTTCATCAGGATTGATACTTTTGTTAAGTTCTTTGCCGTTAAAAAATTCTTGCAAGAGCTTTTGTACTTTCGGTATTCTTGTTGAACCACCAACAAGAATAACTTCATGAATTCGCGATTTATCCAATTTTGCATCTCTTAAAGCCTTTTCGACCGGATCCAAAGTGCTTCTGAACAAGTCTGAACAAAGTTCTTCGAATCGCGCTCTTGTTATCGTCGAATAGAAATCGATGCCTTCGAAGAGCGAATCAATTTCAACGCTTGCTTGAGTGGAGGATGACAAGGTGCGTTTGGCTCTCTCGCAGGCGGTGCGCAATCTTCGCACTGCACGTTTGTTGGAAGTGATGTCCTTCTTGTGTTTTCGTTTGAATTCTTCAACAAAATGATTCACCATTCTATTGTCGAAATCCTCACCACCCAGGTGCGTATCACCAGCTGTAGCCTTCACTTCGAACACCCCCTCATCGAGTGTGAGGATCGAGACATCAAAAGTGCCTCCTCCAAGATCAAAAATAAGCACGTTCTTCTCGCCTTTGCCTTTTTTATCCAAGCCGTAGGCGATTGCTGCTGCCGTCGGTTCGTTGATGATTCGCAGAACATTGAGACCGGCAATGGTTCCTGCATCTTTGGTTGCTTGTCGCTGAGAATCGTTGAAATACGCGGGAACAGTAATTACGACATCGACCACCTTTTTGCCCAAATATGCTTCTGCCGTCTCTTTCATTTTCGTCAACACCATCGATGAGATTTCTTCGGGTGTAAATCGCTTGCGTTCACCTTTGAATTCGACTTCGATCTTTGGTTTTCCGCTGTCGTTTATCACTTTGAAAGGCCAGTGTTTCATGTCGTTTTGGACGGAATGATCGTCGAAACGACGACCGATCAATCGTTTCGCGTCGAACACGGTGTTCGACGGATTCAAAGCGACTTGATTCTTGGCCGAATCGCCGATCAACCGTTCGGTGTCTGTGAACGCGACATAAGACGGTGTAGTTCTGTTGCCCTGATCATTGGCGATGATTTCCACCTTTCCGTGTTGAAACACACCGACACACGAATAAGTGGTACCCAAATCAATTCCGACTGCGGGCGCTTTTGCCATTTTAACAGATTCACAGTTTGTCACTTCACAAAATTAGCGTTTTTCGCGACTTTCACTTTTGAAATTCAAACTTTCTCAATGTTTACTCTGAATTC
>NCKU01002535.1:0-18707 GCA_003675995.1 Dinothrombium tinctorium | reverse complement strand
ATGAGTTTAATCGAGTTTAGAGTGTTTTAAGTTTAAATTAAGAAAAGAGTTACTTTTAACATCGGCCAAAAGTGAAGCTACTCGCGAAGTTTTAAATTACGCACCGCTACGTAATTACGATTGCGTCACCGCATGAAAGGGGAGTGTTCGCAGGCATCGTTTGAGAAGGAGGAAGACGGAGAGAAAGCTTTCGTCGTCGCAACTGATTTTCGAGATTTGATCGTTTTTTTTGTTCCTTTTAAATTTGTGTATTAAAACGTCGATTCGAGCGAAACTCGATTGAAAGCGCTTCTCGAAAATGTCCGACAAACAGTTTCTTCAAAACGATTTCAGCGAAAGACCACCGCCTTACACGGATGCGTCACAATCGGCACCAACTCCGGGTTACGCACAAAACGACCAGAAAATGTATCCACCCGTGAAGCCCGCACCCGGCTTTCAGCCAATGCCGCCTCAAGGTATTTTCTTTATTCAACCTCGTATTTTAAATTCATTTGTTTACACTTTCTTAAAAACAAATTTTTCATTAATTTTAGGCTATCCGGGTGCCGGTCCCGCAAATGTTAACGCGATGGCCGCCCAAAATGGTAAATATTCATTTATTGCAGTATTTTTCATAAAATTTGTTTGATTTCAGTCGTTATTGTTGGTGCCGGCATTCGTTATGGTCCGTTTCCGATGAGAGTGACCTGTCAAAGTTGTCATCAAGACATTAACACTGTTACCAAGCCGGTTGTCGGTGGTATCACTTGGCTTTTGGCTGGCATTTTGGCTATGTCGGGCTTGTTTTGCGGCTGCTGTCTATTGCCGTTTTGTGTCGACGCCTGCCAAGACATTGAACACCATTGCCCAAATTGTGGCACATATCTCGGAATTTATAAACGAATGGGTTGAAGCGATTTGAAAATGCTCAAATCATGTCTAAAGCCACAACTGCAATCGTTCCAATTTCAATGTCTTGCTTATGTAACTTGATATTATCTATCAGTCGTAACTTTATGTATCACTTTAGGAATGCGTCTCGCTATTTTTCTAACTCGAAAATTAAAAATCTTTCAAGCCCGTTTTAAGTCGAAAAAGTTCAGTTTTGAAATTTAACGAATGTAAGCCAATGATTTCAATTCTTTTACTAATCACATTTGACAAATGTGTATGTTGATCAAAACTTTTTTATTTTTCATCAAGTCATTTTACAAATTTTGCTAAACAAACAAAATTATTCTTCTATCGTTCCATATGTTTTGGTACCTTCGACTGACAACACTTGATATCTATTTTTGCATATTTGTTGTGATTTGATAAAACCGAAACAAATCACCTTATCGCTACCTAAGCTATTTCATTTACTTTTTTTTAATATTAAAATTTTAAAAACTTTAATCCCCAGTTGATTAAAGTTTGAATTCATGTATAAGAGTTGGCATGAACATAAATGAATATCTTATACAAATAAAAATTATCGTTGCTATTGTTAATTGGTTATAGTTTCTTAATTAAGTCCGGAACTTATTATTTATTCTCATAGTATATCAGCTAAAATTATATTTATGTTTGGTTAAGTTGCTTTTTATTATTCATTTATCTTTATCAAACTTCTAAATCAATTGTTTGCTTTATTTTTCATAAGCACCCAAGTATTAAATCTTTTTAATTTTTTTAATTTCAAACTTTCTTTCTTTCTTTCATTTTATATTTTAAACTCAATTATTTGATTACTTTTTATTACAACAATTGCTCATGTTTAATTTTAGACCATCCGACTTGCGGTCCCACCAATGTTAATCCAATGGCTAAAAATGGTAAATATTTTTGAGAGATAAAAATATAATCCAATGGCTAAAAATATAATCACTTTTGAGAGATTTTAATGTTACTTTTTCAGACATGATCGTTGGAGTTGGTTCCGGTCCTTATCCATTGAAAGTGACTTGTAAACGCGCACGCAGCAATGCGAAAACAAAAGTGAAGTTACAAATTATTGAAACGAAGCTATATTCTCAATTTCAAACAAATTCGACATAAAATACATCGGAAACGAAAAAGTTGCTAAAAGTGGCGTATGGGTGGACCAGAAGTGTTAGAATACTAACGACAATTTAGTAAGTATTATTTTGATGCTAGATACAAAATTTCATAAAAATTTGTTTTAAAAGCGCTAAGAAAATTACGTTCGCATAATTTCGCAATGCGGATTTAATTTTCATTAGGTGTCCGTGTTGATAAAAAACTTCGGTTGTTTTGTTATTTGGTGCGCATAATTAAGATGAACAAAGTGGACATAAAATTGAAACTCTTTTTTTATTTTTTGTAGGTAAAAAACACAAAAAATCGATTTTCTCGCGAAAACGAGGTTTTTCGACAAATTGACGGGTTTGGGTGTGGGAAAGGGGAGTCGAAAGTAATGTACGCTTTATGCTCTTTTAAAATAAAATAAGAATTTTGAATTATCGCAACAATGAAAAAATTAAGTTTTCTTCAGCGATGATCAATCACCAAAAATTTAATGTACAGTCACCGCATAAAAAAGCTTCCACTGTGGCTGAACACTCAATTTATTTGAGTCCGCGCATTCGCTGTCCGCCATAATGGCAGCTTTTTGTGGGGTTTACTCTAACTTCGAAACAAAAAATTTTCTAAGAAATTCTTCGATTTTTCGAAGAGATTTTTTTGAGAGCTCTGCTCGATACCACTCGGCTATCAATCTGTTTTTAAATGAATTTGTAAAGAGTGTATTTGATTATTTGGTTTATTCAATTGTTTATTTTTGTTTAAATATAAAAAATTTTATAATTAATCAATTAATTAATATTAAAAAATTTTAATATTGCCAATTAGAACTGAATAAATAGAACTCAAAACTGTAAAATCACAACTGATGTCAAACAAATTTTTTAAGTTTTAGAAGAGCAAATTATTCTAAGCGTAGAAGCCCCAGAGGAAAGAAAAAATCATCACCAAAAAGATAGCGCAGCAAGTGCATACGCGAGACCAAACTGGCTTTTCGAAAGCCCAACTCGCTTCGACTTTAGCAACCGCTTCGTAATCAATATCTTCGTCATGCGTCTTCATTTGGTTCAGAGATTTTTTATACTCATTGAGTACACAACAAAACAACAAAAGCACTTTCCTGAAGCCTCTTATTTGCTTCTTATGCTGATCATCGCTACAAGTAGTTGATTGGTTGTAAACATTTTCATTTTCATTTCTACTTGGACCTAACGTCACCATTTGAATATTTGTCTGCTTTAATACTTTTTTATCGCCATCAATATCAGCTCGCACTCCATCACTGAATCGAGTCCAAAAAGTAAGTCGATGTAGATGCTTTGAGTCGATCGGTTTGGTGAGTAGACTTATGACAATAGTGATTATAGCGACAATGAGGAAAAGAATAATTGAAAAGTGCAGATAATTAACTTTAGAAACAAATGCTGGCCTATCATCGATGCCACCACCACAAGATGGCTTGCTGTAGAAAATTTCGCAGAAAAAGCGAATCAAGCCGATAATCAAACCAATCATTAGTCCCCAAAAAGCTCCCTGAGTGAAAAATCGAAATGAATAAAAACTTGAAAACATTTACTTACAGGTTCATTAATTCGTTCCCAAAGAATCGAAAGCACGTAAACAGCACAAATCGGAGGAGCTAAGTAAGAAGTGACACTTTGGATGTAATGCATGAGTTCGCTTCCTCGCAATGCTTCTATAAACGGGATCCACAAAACGCTGATAACGACGAGCACAATAACGAAAATTCTATACGATAAGAAATGATTAATTGATGTCAAATATACAACATTCAAAAGAAGTTCGTTTACCTTCCAATTACAACCTGCTCGACTTCAGAACAATTTTTGCGTAGTCGTTTCCAAATATCAATGGTGAAAATGGTTGCTGAAGAATTGAATATTGATGTCAATGAGCTCAGCAACGCTGCCATGATTACGCTGAGCATAAGCCCAGTAGCTCCTTAATTGGCAACTATATAGATTCGAACAATTAAACTTTGATTTACCTATTGGCATTAATTTAAGAACCAACATTGGATACGCAAAATTTGAACATCCTTTTGGGTTCCCGCAAATTTGATTACATATGTCTGGATCTGAACAAGCAATTTCATCTGAAAACAAAACAAAAAAAAATTTGAAAATATTTCCAATTTTTTTTTTAAGTTAACCTGGAAACAAAACTCTCGCTGCCATGCCTGGGAATACAATCAAATACAGAGGAAGAAGCTTTAAAACTGCAGCCAGCAAGCAACCTGATTTGGCGTGGCTCAAATTTTTAGCCGAAAGAGCCCTTTGAACAATCACCTTAGGTCAAAAAAAGTTTTCGTTTAGCAAAAATAAAGTTTAAGATGGTAAAATTACTACCTGATCCGAACACCAATACCAAACAGCGTTCACAGTGATACCAAGTGTCAAACCAGTCCAAGGTAAGTCAGGATCGGTTACTGGTCTCAAAAGATTTTTGTAATATGGAATAACTTTACTACAAGACTCATTCGTGATAGGATCAAACGCTATGTACGACTTATTTCGCGGTTCGGCCAATGGAAAGCTATGAAACAAATTTTCAATGCCACCGACTTTGTTTAAACCTTGATAAAAAAATTGGTAAAATTCAAAATCTAATTTCAAAAAGTAATAACTTTTAAACATCAAATAAAAGGCACCAATCACCATGAGAATTGTTTGCACGAAATCTGTCCATATGACCGTCGAAAGCCCTTTCAATATACTCAGTCATTTTAGTTTGAGTCAGATGAACTAACCTCCTGCAATCGTAAATAGAGATGCTACAACAAGAATTAAACATATCGATGCATATGTGTCCCAATCTAGCGATTGTTTAATGAATATTGCTCCAGCGTAAATATCGGCCTGTGAGTAAATTTTATTTGATCAACTTATGAGTGAACAAAAGCATGTAAACATTTTAATAAATGTATACTGTGGAAGAATTTCGCAACTGATCATTTCTGATTCTTTGATTTAGAGCGCTGCAAACTACAGTAATTTTCTTAAATCTTAGAAATTTTTTGCCTCATATCGTATATTTAAATCTCTACCATAATTAATTTTGAAACCTATGTATATATAAAAATTATAACTTGAGTCATCACTACAAATATTTTAAAAATTTTTGAATTTATTAATGAATCATATGAGCCTAAAATAAAATTGAATTATTCTAAGCAATAGCTTAACTCTGCGGAAAATTTTAATGATTTCAGGTTCATGCAACTCATGGTTGAAATTTTCTATTCCTCTCGATTTAAAAACACTTTTTTTTGTAAACTCAAACGAATTAATCAATCAAAAAGTTTTTATTCCCTGAATCACTAACTGATCACACACACACACACACACAATGAATCACTCACAAAAGAAAACTTATTCAGGATATCAGGAATAAAGTAATATTTAATATAAAAATAATTTAAAAACATGAAAGAAAATTAAAACCTCACTTACCGAAATTTTTGTGAATATGGACAGCAACAATGCTAAAAGAGCAAGATAAACGCGTATTCTTTGTCCACCAAACCTTTTTTGCAAAAATTCAGGCATAGTGTAAACCTAGACATCAATAACTAATTGATTTTTTTTTATCAAACGCGATTCATTACCCCAGATGCAGTGTATACAGGTACGAATATCCATCCAAGTAAAAGTAAAACAAAACTTGCCTTTAGGTTTCAAATTAAGATAAAAATAAAAACTTTTTTAACGCAAACAAATGTGATGGTAGCTTACATTCCATTCCATTCCTGCAACAGAAATTCCATCTTTTGCTCCGCTGCCAGCTAAACCGATGAAATGCCCCGAACCGATATTTGATGCAAATAATGAAGCGCCAACCTAGTATTTGAAATGAATAAGCTAAAAATTTCATCTTCTACTTACCAGACTCCAATGCATATTTTTGTTGGCCAGAAAATAACCAGACACAGTTTGCTTACTTCTCCAAGAAGACTAAACACGATAAAATTAATTAATTGATAGTTGAAAATTAATTATTCGATCAAATTTTTTGTTACAACTTACCCATATGCCGACAAGAATAACTCCAACAAAGTAAAAGGCGATAACAAGAAAGTCTTGCCAAAACAATCGCTTTTGTTCAATAGCATTATCTTCGTCCATTTTTTTCTTTTACGTTCAAAAATTTTAAAATTAAAAATAAAATTATTTTTTAAGCTATCGCCTTAAGATATTTTTCTCTTCTTAAAACTAATTTAAAAACTTATATAAAAACTGATCAAAATGGCGATACTATGAGCACTCATGTTACAGTAATCACTGTAGAAATGCAAGTAAAAAAGTCACTTGGTCTTTATTTATGGCAACATTAAAATTTAAAACTTTAAAATTTTAAATTCTCGAACATCTTGAATTAAAAGAATAAATTTAAGTTTAAAAATATGATTTTATCATTCATTACGTTTGTTCTGTTTCATTGATATTGTAACTTAAAAGTCAAAAGGTTTTCACTTACCTGTTTGCAAAAATTAATGGCAAGAATATTACATAAAATATTACATTCTTAGTTTGAAATAAAGGGAATTTAATGGTTTTAAAAATTGATTTATAACAATAGTCAATAGAAGTGCAATAAGTGTAAAGTGTTTTCATTGTAAGCATGAAATTTCATTAACTTGCTGATTCATTCAAATTAGATCGCACTGACAAAACAATTCATAATAATGATATTCAAAATCACGATTTTGACAATCATCGAGAAATTGCTACAAATTAAATTCTCACAAGAATTTCGAGAGCGTTTACCCATGTTTTTTGAAAGACCTTTGCTCTTAAAAGTGCGAGTTTCGGAGCGCGCGGATTCACCGATTTTAACTCAATTCGATACATAAAAGGAAAATAAATGTAAAATAAAATCTTACTTTTACGATGAGAGATCAAAAGCTGAATTGTTAAATGCTGCGCTATGGATGAATAAAATTTGTAATTCGAATTCAGCATTTTTAAAATTTTAAAAATTTAATTATTAAATTCGTCGTTGCACAAAATGAAAAGAACGACTGATAATCTATTTTCATTGATTCAATACTTTTTAAAAACTCCAAATCAAATTTTGATATAAAAGCAAATAATTTTATTTCAACTAATGTTTAAAATCAAGATTGCGATTTCAGCGAATCTTGCTCCAGATTTTTTCTAAATTCAGGAGTCTCGGGAAGCGATAAAATCCATTTAGATCAGGATAGAGAGAGAGGATCAGGTAATGAGGTTTTCGGAAAAAGATGAAATCGTTTTTCTCCTTTTTTCCTTTTTTTCAGGAACTAAGGATGGAAAATTTTTTGAATTCAAGAAGTAAGAGTGAAATCGAAATTGTATTAGAAGTTTCGAGAGCGGTTTAATACCGATTTTAAACATTAATTTCAAATCGAACTTACTTTATGTTAATTTAAAGCAAAAAGGAGAAAATTTCAATTAAGCAAAATGAAGTATTATGATTGCGAGCGATTGATTTCTATTTTTCTCTTAAAATATTAAAAAAGAGGCGAAGTTTTAGATAAGTAGAACTAATTGCGTTCAACATGAGCGTCAGAGGTGGTCTTTCGGTGTTTTTCCATTTATTTCTCATGAAAAAATGTTTTTCACTAGAAAAAATCAGATTTCACGTTAATTTTAATATCATACGCGTGAGTGCAAGTAAATCGTGAAAACAATGAACAATAAACAATAATCATCGGTATATTGAAAAGATCAAATAAATACACTCGAAATCAATTTTTTAACAGCTATGCAAATTTTTGTTATGTCAGAAATGAAAGCAAACATTCATAAATTCTTTCCCCAACAGTTACAACTTCTATGATCGCTTTCATCAACGATAACAACGAAGCTTCAGTGTTTCTCAGATTAAGAATTTTTAAATTCACTAATTGTTTAAAAAATTAAGTTCGAAGTAATGCTTTTTTAAATCTAAATCTACATTCCATCGTGAGACTGTATAGACTAATTTAAAAACAAATTTCACAAAATAGACATTTTACAGCTGTATTTAGTCAGTTGCAATTGCCACTCCGATGCTCTTGATCGAGCTTCACATTGTTAACTCGGGCTAAAATGATAAGCTTCATTTTTCCACTCAATCTTATCTTTGATTGCAGAAACAGAATCCGTGATTTAAAAGCAGTATCGTCATACAAATCACATTAATTAGACTTTATTCCTTACCTAGAAAATTATTGTTTTATTCATAAGAATTTATGAAAAAGATAAAGCGAAATAAAACTGGAAATTAATTTATTCAATTGTTCACTAAAATATTGCCTCCTGTCTTGCTTTATCATCTATCCAGAAACGTTTTTAAACATTCGTTTATTGAATAATTTGTGAAGTGATTCAATCAATTTCATCGCACTATTTGCTATCTCAACAAGATTTGCTCGAATTATTTCTTATTCTATTATCAAATTTTAATTTTTTATCCCAAATAATAAGAATTAACATTACCAATGTTAACTCTATGGCCATAGAAATAACATTACAATGTTAACTCTATGGCCATAGAAATAACATTACAATGTTAACTCTATGGCCATAGGATTAACATTACAATTTTAATCCAATTAGCATTAGGATAAGATGAGCAATTTTTGGCTCTCACTGTACTATCGATTCAAAATAAAATGAGCTTAATTGTAAAGCAACTTTAACCAGATGCTTAATTCATCTTTTGCTTTGAGGTTAAGCATAATTTTTATCAATCGAAACATTTTTTTGAATCGATAATATTTGCAAACAAATTGAAAATTAAAAATTTAGCATGAGAAAAAATAAATACATTTATCTTTTTGTTTACATAGAGTTTTTCAAACCGATAGACGCTTGGTGATTTCAAAATTTAACAATTTAAAATGATAAGATGATGTAAGATAATTTTATTTTTAATAATAAAATGAGATGATACGAGTATACATTCCTCTCGGTGAGCTTAAACAGATTTTTAAATTTCCTTCCACTTTTTATATAAAAAAATTAATCTCAAATGTAAGTTTTATCAATTTTTTATTCTTAATTATTAATACTTAATTATAATAATTGAATTAATTATTCAATACTTAATTCAAATCTAAAATTTTGAAAGAATTAAAGAAAGAAAGTTATTTTTAATGTTATAAAACTAACTCAATAATGGAAAAATGATTTTTTTTAAGAGACTAAATGATGTCAAGCGTTTTTAGGCGCTTACATAAAGTAGAAAAGAACAATGAATGAGCTTGGTGGACAAAATTTAACATAAGTTGCAAGTACATGAATTGAGAATCAACAATTGGAAAGAAGTTGGGACAGTGTTTTGCGAGAATTTGAAAAGTTGGTTGATTTTAAAATACGTTTTTGTGAGTTACACAATGGATGGCAAAAAAGTAGGCGATTTGAAATGCGTTTTCGCGCTAACGATAGTCGGCTGTTTGCACCTATTTACATCGAATAAAGCGCAGTGTGACTTGTATTATGAATTGGGTGACAAGCAATATCAAAAAACGAATATAGATCAGTCTTGCCTTTGCTTTATGAATTAGACATGTTGTTTGTAGCAATATTCAATTCGTTTTGCGAATCTTCGGTGGTCTTATGAATATTTCATTATTCCTGCTGTGAACAGGCGGAGTTTTGTTCAAATCTGTTGAAATAAATTTTTTTCTTATTCTGCTTTCAAAAAAAGGAAATATGAGACGAGTGCTATGCATGGAAAAGGAAAATATATTGAATTTTATAGACATGCACGCAACACGCACTATATGAACATTTATTACTGATCGCGCTGTGCATAATTCCAGCAAAGGCCGCTTCTTTGTAATATATTATACGGGTGCCACTACCATACACATATGTTCTTTATTCCCCATTTCGCGAAATCGTTTGTTTAGTGATATGTTCTAATTCAAAATAACCACGTATTCACCTCTCAAATAATTGATTTTCGTTTTTTAATCAATTCAAAAATATTCGCGTTTATTTTAAAAATTTTTTTAAATTTAGGTTAAATTAACCAATTTTTATTTTGTTGCCGAGAGCTGTAAATACGTGTAAACGATAAAGTGAGTGCTAATCGATAGATGTGTGTGTGTGTGTATGTGTATATAAACTTAATTTAGCGTCATTGATTCGGCTGCAAGCGACGAGTGTGTGCAAAAAAAGAGCGCGTTGTTAGCATGAACAATGCATATTTATTAAAATCATATTTATCAAACTTTTTTGACATTTTATTAACTCGAAATCAACATTTCTTTCTCGCGAAGTGCGAAAATATTGGAAAAATTATTTTGCAAACAAATGTGCGTAAGATATTCGAGCAAATCGAATACATCGCCAAGAGCTTAAATCGCGCGCGATCGCTGCCCACTTTAACGCGCTAAGCTAAAATATGTTTTCGAGGCGTTCAGAATTTTGATGAATCACGCACATACACAAACTTTTCAAACATTTTTGTCAATATCAGTAGTTTCAATGCTAGCGCTATGTGGCCGTGTACCAGCAGTCGAAACTTAGCATTCAACAATTTTCGTGTCCGGCGTTTTTCACGCTTTAGAACTATTTTCTTTTCAATGCAACACTTTCTTTCGATTGCAAAAATATTTTTTCGCCTCTCGAAGGTATTTTCAATACAAAGCGCATTGCATAATTGAATTCATAAAACGCATTTATTTAGAAAGCGATCAAACACAGAAAAGTGTGCGCTCGTCGCACGCTTTAGACAATAACAGCGATTACATATTCAAAAGATGTCGAAATTTTAAAATTTGAGATGAGAGGAAAACGGAGCGAAAAAAAGCAGCGAAAGAACGTTAAATTCGAGCAGGAAAATGTGAAGAAAGCGAAAGAAAAGCGGAGAAAGAAAGAAATATATGGGCTTTAATAATGTTTTAAAATCGCTCGCAGACAACAAATGTTTGTGACATTTAATTTAACTAAAATATAATCCGCGCAAAAAAACGATTTTCTTGCGTATTGAATTTAAACCGAAACCGCTTATTGTTCGATGCGTGTTACGAATCGGAAAAAAAGTTTTTTGAATGTGTCCACTTTTGCTTTTCACTTATTAAAAATAAGCGAGCGAAATTGAGCGAAACACGCGCGCGTGTTGAGGTTTCATTCGTTTTTAACGAAGCGAATTGAATGCGTACGGTTAAAAGTATTAAATTTCAGATTATTTCGATCGAAATGATTGTCACTCGTTCGACTGAAAATTGAAATGTGTTCGAATATATGTATTCGAAAATGTGAAAAGAAAGAAGAGCGAAGATAGAGAAAGAAAACGCTATAAGTAATCCTTTTTAAATGCGCGCCGATCGCGAAACTCGCGAAAACTCCGCTCTTAAAGCCACACGTGTTTTTGACATTTAATTTCGGTCGAATATAAAATCTTTATAAATTCATAGAAGCATTGTTGAACGGATTCGAAGAGGCGAAATAGACTTTTGTTGAACATTATATGAGATCGAAATGAAATATGAATAAATCGAGAAGAGAGAGATTTCGCTGCAGCAATTCGAAATGAATGCTCTCGCTCTCGCTGCGAGTGTTCGCTTCCTTCTTTTTAGTTTCGTTTTAAATTTTTATTATATAAAGCGAAATACAACTGCGCTTTCATTATTTCGATTCAAAAGCGTCATCACTTTTGTTCTTCACACGCATCATTTCTGCTCCCCCGCTCTTTCTCTCTGCTACGAATATTAGAAGCAGTATAATGAATGAAACCACATGTTTATGACTTACTTTATTAATTAATAATATCAAATGCAACTTTTCGACATTAAGAAGTTTTGTTTCGTAATTAAGCTTGTCACCGAAACTAATTACGTGCTTGTAATTAATTGAGCTAAAGGCGCAATTTCACATATGCCCGCTGGCCGTTCACTTCCCCTTTAGGGCTTATTCTTTTGCACTTTAACCATCAATTAAAATGTTTTCAGCTCTTTCTTCTCTCTCTCTCACTTCATCTCAAATCTCCGCTTTCATTCTTTTTAAAATTTCGCTTTAAAAATTTCGACGAGTGGAAAAATTATACACAGCAAATATTTGAACATTTTGAGCGCTGAGCAGTAAAGTGTTCACTTCAACAACGTTAAGAGCATTTCAAACCTTTTCTATTCACATAACTTTAATGTATGTTTACACAATGATTATGTTAGTGCACACAAAATATTACAGTAACATTATTCAGCTTTTCAAGCTACTGTTTGAGAAACAAATAGTGACAGCGCTTTGCTGCAAAGCGATGTTTTCTTTGCGTCATAATTTACGAAACTGAATACGCTTACAACATCGCAACACCGAAGCGCGTAATGCACAACACTTATTTGAAAAATTCAAAGCGCATTCATTTTTTTCCATCTCATAATTTTTCACCTACAAAATAAGAAATGCTCTCCGTATGATTCTAAGTGTAAAAATGCTCAGTCATTTAAATAATTTGATTGATTTTAACTAACTTTAACTTGAACTATTTAATCGATTTTTTAGTGACATATTTTAAAACTTGAGATTATAATCAAATTTAAAGTTTAATGAGAGTAATTTGAGAATTTAATTTTAATTGAATTTCATTTCTTCAACATTCACGTTCGGAAATGAAAGAAATCGAAAGATCAAAAGATATGATTTAATTAAAAAAAATTAATTTTAAAGCTTAATCCAAATCGCGAAAAAAATTGGAACATGTAGTTTAAAAATGAGAAAGAAATGCTAGAATTTCAAACCATTAAAAACGCTCTTTACTTTGCTTGACGTTATTCGACTGGTCTAACTTGTCTATTTTTAATTCAAAAAATTTCATACACTAAGAGGTAAAAAGTGATGACTTTAGCAAAAGAAGCAATTCATTTATTATAAGTTTTGTTCAAATTTTTATTTCAGTAATTTTCATTTTTTTATTTCGTCTCAAAATTGGGTGAAGAAATTAGGTAAATTTCAATCGACAAAAGTTGGTTGCTCATAAGTAGATAGGTAAATAAAATATGAAATATTTTTTATACGCATTCAAGTTGTTTAAGTTAGTATAAAAGTGTGTTTGCACTTAATCTTTTGGTTTAAAACAAATTTTAAAAATGTTTGCATAGCTTATTCTATAGTCAACAATTTTTTAAGCTCTAAATAATCTTAAATAACCCAGAGCTTCTTTTCTGTTTCAATTAAAACAATACAAAGAGAAAATATTTTTATGCACATAAATGATACAAAAATTATACACATTAAGCAGAAAATCAAAGTAAATAAAATGATTTGAAAGTAATGAAAAGAACAAAGTTGACACTTTTTAAAAATATAAAATTTTATTTAAGAGAGAATTTGTTTAAAACTAATTTTTATTCATTACTCGTTAAGTATTTATGCGTTAGTAAAGGTTTTCCGATAAGATTGACGAAAAATATTAAGAATTAAACTTTTCTGAGAGTTAAATTAGTTCAGCTTTTGCTTAGTTTCAAATGTTTCTAAGTTATTCAATTTCTTTCATTTCCGAAATTCAATTTCCTTTTACTTTTCAACTTAAAAAACATCCTTTTTTCAATTTCAAAAAATTTCTTTTTTTTGTCATCTGGCAATTCGAATGATCATAAATCGAAGATAAATGATGAGCAAAGTACAACTTTTCGCTATTGTTTATTTTATGGCCTTCAGTTTGTATTGAATTCTTTAATTAACTTGATTAATTCTTTTCTTTTTATATTAGCGCAATGTGTATATAGACTTGGAGCTCAAGCTCAAGCTGAAACTGAGTATCAACAAGCTAACTCTAATCTTCAATTCGCCTATTCACAACCTCAACCTGAAACTGAGTATGCTCAACCTATAACTCTACTTCAGCCTGGCTATGCACAACCTCAGCCTGAATTTCAACCTGTCGACTCACAAACTCAACTTCAACCTCAACACGAGTATGTCCCAACTCTAACTGAAACTCAATCCGAATATCTACAACCACAAGTTCAACCTGAAAATGAGTATGGCCAACCTCTGATTTTAGTTCAGCCTGGTTATGCACAACCTCAACCTGAACTTCGACCTGTCTATTCACAACCCCAATTCTAGTCTGAAACTATGTTCAATCTCGAACTAATACTAAAACTGGCCATGAACCACTAATTTTTCATTTTTAATTTTTTCGTAAGTTTTTTCACCGAACTTTGTAAGACACTTGAAACAGATCATAAGTTCTTGAAAAATTCTGTGGATTAGAAAACAATAAAAATTGTTTAAAACTTTTTTATTTTAATAAAAATGTGATTAATCTGGCGGTTTTAATTATGTACAGAGCGTTCAAAAAGTAAGTGATACAAAATTGAACTTTAAATAACTTTCAAACGACAAATCGAAAAAAAACTCGTTTTTTCACTTTAACAAAGATTTGAATTTTGCCTTTTTAAATATTAAACATTAACTTTGTAAAAATACAATAAGTTTATGTAGTGAATTTAAAAAATCGTCTGACAAGAAAACCAAAACGCCAAATATCAAAGCATTTAAATATTTCGATTGAATGTGTGCAAAATATTTAAAAATGCGTAAGCATTTTCTTTAATTTTTCATTTCTTTGAAAAATAAAATATAAAATATTTATTTTATTTCGTTCATTTTGATCAAGATTTTAAATTTCAGAGTAAAACTTTTCACGAGCATTTTTGATTTGAATGCGTTTCACCACATTCAGGAATCTTTCATTGTTTAGAGCTTTTAATATTTAACATTCATGCTCGTGTGCCATAAACCATTGTTAATTTACTCAAAAAATTCAATGATTTTCTTATGGAATTCAATCTTTTCTAACGCTAAAATAACATCAAGTTACTACTTAAATGAATAACATTCAAACACACGAAAAGTAGATCTTTGTTTTCGTGAAAAAACAAAGTTTCTTAGTTTTGTCATTTTAATTTTATTTAAGTTGATAATTTGTATCACTTACTTTTTGAACGCTCTGTATATTCAGATAAAAAAAGATAATTTAAAACGATATTCCGATTTAATAAAATGAATTCTTTAATTACAACTTTTTTCTTAGAAGTTTTTTATAGACGTAAGTGTCATTTTGTTTCATTGTAAAGTTATGATCACACTAATCTGTTTTTCAAAACTTGAATTTTCACTAGATTAAAAAAATAGTTTCTGCGAAAATAAGAAAAGTGGTAGAGTGAAAGTGAATTCCACATACCGTTTCGGAAAAAATATTTGTCCATGCGATAAGTGATGAAAAGATGCTTGCTAAGCGTCCATTTCTCAATCGAAAATATGAATCTTTTTCGCCATCACCATCACCATTTAAAGCGATAAATGTTACTGATGAAATTAATTGCTGAACTTTGCTTTGTTGATGTAAAAAACAGTGAGTTTGACCGAAAATGTTTAAAGAATGCACAAAACTTTCGTTTAACAAATGACACTCGCAAACTTTTTTATAAAACGAAACAAGCCACATTGAAATCATCATTCTATTATTTGCACACGTGAATTGCACATCTTTAAAGTGAGTTTTGAAAAAAATGAAACGAAATAAAGTAAAAAGCGATTAAGCTGTAATAAACGAAATGAACATTCACTTTGCGTTGAAATTCAAATGTTTGCAATCGCTTTTAAATGTGATAATAAAAACAAGGAAAACTGTGTTCAATTTGCTGATGACCATTCGAACAGAGAGCAAACAATATGCATAGCTGCAATGTATTTTCTGAAACTGTTGAATGAAATCTGTTCAGTGGTTCTTCACTACATGTTCAATGAATCAAAGTTGGAGCAGTGTTGAAATCATTATTTTCACTTAACTTTTGCTTTCGATATATTTTTTTTTAATTATTTATTAAAGAATTCTCTCTAACTTCTTTCTGTTCTAACCTACACAAAAGCAGCTTAACACATTTGTAATGAAATCGTTACCTGAAAATCTTAAAATTATTCTCACTCAACACAACAATATTGCTTTTCACTTTCACTCGAATACACTGAAATTTGTTTATTAAAAACAAAATTTGATATCAGTTGGACAGCATTTATCTGTTCATGTGCTTTGAAAAATTAAATCGACTTTTGGTTACCCTACAAACTCAATAGGACAATTCGTTCGAAGTGATTGAGTTAAAATCTCATAATTTTCTATAAGCATTGTTGACACAGCGACCCGCAGAGAAGCATTATTTTCTACGAAACAATAAATAACAAAAACTTTTTTAAATATCAGGGAGTGTGTATTTCGGTGAAAGTTGCAGTGAATTTTTTTTCGCTTTAATGGTAATCAGCTTCATTTCAAAATGCAATTTTTGCATTAATAACAATTCAGAAAACTGAAGTCATATAAATATTCAACGGTTAGCTCATTAAATTTTTCAGCGAACAAAAACAGCGAAGTAATTACATTAGATGAAGTAATTTACGAAACGAAATGAATGTGATAATTTCTCGAATAAATTTAAACACAATTAATTCTGAATAAACTCAGTTGAATGAAGCAAAATCAATCTGAGAAAAAAATTGAATGAATTGCGCAAGTTTTCATTAATTAAAATTTAAAATCAGTGCGGAAGTTTATATGAATTTTATGTATGAATTCATTGCGATCAAAAATTGAATTTAATGAATGTGTGATTGGTGAATAATAATTACGAAAAAAAATTATAATGAAATAAGGCTTCGCGATATGAGTTTAAGCAAAAATTTTTATTCATCGAGCAAAAATAAGATGAAAATAAAAGCTTTATGATGCAAATTATGAAATAAATTTCGCTGAAACTAAAATGATGGTTAATCGATTAACATCATTCAAAACGACACATGCAAGCAAATTATGTATTAAATTAACGACGAAATAAAAAATTTTTTCTAAAATTTTCGACTGTTTACGTTCAATATACTTCATATTTTTCAAATTAAAAAAAAATTATTTCAGTTCAATGAAATGAATTATAGCGAAAAGAGAAAAGATAAAATCATCTCATTGAATTCATACTCAATTATAGTTATGAAACTTATCGATGAAACAAAGTGAATATTAAGAATAAACTCTAATAGGATTAAGAAAACGAAACCTGTGATTAAATGCTAATTTATGCTGTTGATCAACATCATTTATTAAAATTGTTCACTTCACGGCTAAAAATATTTTTTTTTTAAACCATTTATATCCGCTTATTTGACAGCATAATTAAGGTTTTGACTTCGCTACAGCAAATGATGCTAATTTTGCATTTTTCTCATTGTTTTCAGCGAAAATTTTTAATGAAATACAAACATCTAAATTACCGCATTATTATGGATTTTCGCTGCCCGATAAAGCTTCGAAGAAGGCAACGCGCGCAAATCTCGCATCGAAATAATTAAAATATAATTCGCAAATAGCCGCATTTAAACAAAAGGCAATAAACTTAATTAATTTTATGAAAACGAATGATGAATAGCAGATCGTAAGCGATGCGTTTGAAGAAGAGAAGAAAGAAGAGGAGTGTGGAGTGAACAGCGAGACGAATAAAAACGAAAATCTCGACAATTGATTTATGTTTTATCTTCGCTTTAATTACACGTTTAACTCAGCGATATACTATTAATTAAGTTATCAGTGGACAAACAACAGCTTAGAAACGATCTATGAATATACTATTTAGGGTATGGTTCTGCTTTTCGTGAGAGTCGCTCGCCTTTGCCATTTTTTCAGCCAAAAAGCGAAAAAAAAATTAAAAAATTGAACGTTTACATAATTATACACGCTTTAACTTAATCTTCAATGAAAATCTAAGCTTAATTTTTCGTCGCTGAAAATGTAATTTATTGCACTTTTTTTCTCTTCTAAACTTAATTTGTGAAGTTACACAATCTCAGCCTGTCATCGCTCTTTTTATGGTTTGGCGCAATCGAGCGATTACTGTGTATTTAACAATCTCTCTGCTCCTCTTCTCTCTCTCTCTCTCCTCTCTCTATTCATTGCGCAAATGGGACCAATTTGAGACCATTTACTGTTTGTTCGCGCGTAACGCGTGTGAAATAAGCGTCTAAGCCTTTCTTTATTTGCATTTTGCTTGGTTAAAATTAAAAAATAACAAAGATTTTCACGCTTGAATTGACCACTCACATTGTACGCGCTTCTGTCAATGATTTTTTTTTTCTTCGCTGGTGCATTGTCAAAAATATTCGAATACGGCAACAAAAGGCGTGTTTACTTTGCATTACAATAGTCGAGAAAGCAGAGAATATAAAACGAAAACGTAACAAAAACTGCGAAGAAAAACGGGCGAAAGCGCCTAAGGCTCTGGCGAAGTGCGTTTTATTCGAGCGAGTTTTGCGCGCTGTCACAAACATAATCATTCACAAGAAAATTGTAATTGAACGCGTCGCCGGTGAGCATCCATCCTTCTTACTGCTCAAATTTTCATGCATTTCGAAGCGAGCTGGCCAGAAAATAATGGTAATAATACTCGCACAAACTCATTCTCACTAATTAATTCTAATAACTATATTGACTTGTATTTTTGGGAGTGTTCACGAAATTGATTCTCGTTTGAAATAAATTACATCGTCTCTGCATTTATGAAGACGTTGAAAGCGCTATTTGTAAATGAAAACGCGTAATTATAATTTAAAAGCGATGTGTGTGCGTTTCGAATTTCGCCTCTAATAGAGAGCGAATAATAAAGTAATACACACTCGAATCGATTGCGAAAGTTTTTGAAACGAAGGCGAAGAAAAAAA
>NCKU01002534.1:0-18713 GCA_003675995.1 Dinothrombium tinctorium | reverse complement strand
ATATTTCGATATTTTATCTATTTTGCGAGTTATTTTTACTCAAAAAAGTGATTTCTTACTTTCTGAACAGCTTGTAGTGAAATTCATAACTGATTTTCATTTTTAACAATCTTATTGTATAAGTCATAGTTTAAAGAAATGCGACTTTTTAGTAAAATTTTGAGTTTGAGGTGACGTCAAGGAATTGTGAATTATAATAACAAGGAGAGGCTCTGTAGTTCTCGAGAAAGGTTGCGGAATGCTCGTATTTATTTTTAAATAAAGTTATTGATTTTATCCCTCTGATCAAATGTCTCGTGTACAGACCGATAGTAGCTCACAATCGCTACTATTTGTTTCCCCTGTGTAATTGTTTATTGCAGGCTATACAATCAAGCGTTGCATTTTTATTTAATCGCATTGATTAACAAATTTCATATTAAATAAATTCACTCATAGCCGTAAAGTGACTTCTTTTATTCATATCTTAAATATTGAATTGAAAAATTCAAATTGAGAAAGATAATCAATTTTTTGGCTAAAACTGTAGCTAGAAACAATGATAAAATCCCTGTTTTATCAAAATCAACGTTAAATGTCAAATTTTATCTTTTAAGAACAATTATTTTTATGTTATATTGTATACAAAATAATAGAAAATTTTATTTAAAAAAGTTTCATCGATTTTTATCATAAAAATAAAAAATTTCTTATAGAAAGTGTTTTGTTTCTTTTTGCTTAAACTCCGTTTTTAAACAAAATTTGATTGACATTTTTCGAAAAACTAAAAGATAGAGTAGAAAAATGAAAATACCATGAACATTCTAAAAAAGTGCATTGTTTAAGTGTAATTGTTTTAGAATGACGCTAGTATCCGAAAAAGAAAAAATTCAAACTGAAACACATCATTTTGTCGGAGACTCTCAATGACAAAATTGTTTCAAAACTTCCATTAAAAAGTTTGATCGAATAAAAATAGTAAAGTATGCAAAAAAGTTTTAAATTCACTCGAAGAAATGTAAAAATAAATCCGAACTTACAATAACAGATTTTCTTTTTATAGTGTAAACTTAAAGGAATTGATTTTTAAAAAGGGAAGAGAATTTTAAAATCTGATTAGTAATCTTTAAATTTTAGAGCAATAATTCTAATTTGATGCTTATTTGGCACATCTAAGAATTAATGATAATCTTTTAAGCGATCGATAAAAATCAAACTAAACATTTTTTGTAACGAAAAAAAACTGGAGAAAATCATTTCTATTATTCTATTGAAAGATTGTACTGAAAATATTATAATTAAGAAAATATGAAAGAATTTTTTGAATCATGAATAAATGAAAAAATGATCATTTTAAAGATTAATTTTTTTATGAAACAATATTTTTTCACATTTTCACGATAAATAGAGTAAAACATTCAAGCTTCGGCTTTCCCTTTTAGAATTGAAATAAGAAATGAAATTATTTAAAAAATAAATAAAGAGCAAAGATATTACGATTAAAACCATCATTTTTAAGCAAAATGGTCGGAATCTAATAAGATTGAATTGATTGAAATAAATACCATTACAAACATACTACTACTGTTGACAGGAAAAAACTTCACTACCAATGAAGCATTCTTTGATTATTTGATACTTTTTCTATATACTGGTACACACTGATCATTTAAAGAAGTGTGCGGGTACTCATCTTACGATTTTTTTTCAACGCAAGTTTATATAGCTTTAGCTGTATAAATATTGCAAAAAAAAGCACCTGAAGTCATTTTTTATAAATCAGCTGTTCCACAGTGTACAAAAAATTTCTTACATCAAAAATCATATTTTATCGCATATCACAGATGACATGCAGAATTTTGATTTATATTGCAAAAACGTGGATAAAAAAAGAGTATTTCATTTTAATAATTTCTGCATTGATGCCACAATGCTCAGATATGACAAAAAGAAGTTATATACGAACAGTGAGATGATGGCAATAATTCGCGAATTGTCGGTTTTTCATGGTTACCATGAGTTAAATGGTTAAAACAGTGTCACACAGACCAAACAATGAAAAGTAAAAATGCATCATAACGAAAAAAAAAGAATATAAATCTAGAAAGAATTAAGTTGAAAATTTTGCTTTTGCCATTTTTATCTGCTTTACACATAAGGAGTTCTTTAAATTTAGAAATAGCGAATGCAAGTTTTTGCATGACGTTTAGTGATAGGCAGTAAAGTATACTTTTCGTTGTAAGAAACTTTTTTCTATGCACAGTAGTACATTGTTAATTTAAAAGCAAAGTCATAAATAATGTCAAAGTGTCGAAAAATCTTTTTAAATGAACAAGTGTATTACTTTTGAATGAACAATGTCTCGTATGCGGGAATCAACTTTATTGCGAAGTGAAACATTTTTGTCCACAGTATTGTATATTGACTTATTTCAATTTAATAATTTAAGACCTTTTGCTTCATTTGTGAGAAATAATGAAATTTAAATTATTTGAATGTGAAGTTAATCTAATTTAAAGAATTTAAGCATAGCGATTACATTAACTTGTTAATGACTTGATAAGTGTCTGCCAGTCACGTTCAAAGAACAAAATGTGAAAAATAAAACAGTAAATATTTTGAAAAATTAGCATATTTGTAAAAATTAAATTTACATAAATTTACCTTTTGTAAAATTAGGTAAAATCGAAAACACTTTCAAAACAAATATAGGGAATAGCAGATAAAGAGGAGCAAAGTTTGATCAATTAGTTAAGAGTTAATTACAAGTGATTTCTTGATTAAAGAGTAGTAAGATTGTACAATGAAAACAAAAAATTTGAATTTATTTTTTTCGTATACGATAATTGAAAAGAGAATAAACAAAAATTAAATAATACGCATTAATGGCAACGATGTATAATTTTCAACAAAAAAGTCAGAACATTGTGAACATTCGTAGCATGAAATAATCTTGAAAACAAGATTATTTTTAAATTATTTTATTAAAAAAACGAGAAAGCTATCAGTTTTAAATTATTGATTCTATTTATTTTGAAAAATAAATCTCAAACATTTTTTTTTTATAACCTTAAATTCAATCTTGTTTGTAATTACTTAAAAATGTTGCCCGAATCGATGATTAATATCTTATTAAGATTAGGTAAATATATACGATTACCACAAACAAGAATAAAATTTTGCGACAGATCGCCACTTATCTACTACTCAAAAATATTCAATTATCTACCTAATGAATTAAGAAATTGTCAAGATTTTAGAAATTTTTCAATATTGTATAAAAAATTATCATTATGAAAATTTTTATCATTTTTAATGTTTTACGAACATGCAATCGTCATGTAATGCGAAAGCGAAATAAACATTTATTTATTATTATTATTATCACTTAGAGATGCAACAATTAAGATCTGTATTCGCGATAAAATTTAAAGGCGATTGAAAGTAAAATTCAGCATATAAATAAATTTTGCTTGGAAAAACAGGAGCCAGTTTATTCGAATGCAAGTGAAAAGCGAGAAGTGTATTTTATTGAGTGAAAAATAATTTTTTTTCATGCGACGATTGCATGACAAGTTAAGTTGCTTTTGTGTTAGTTAGAACAGAAAGAATTAAGAAACAATTCTTTAATGATTAAACAATTTTTAAAATGTCCAACGCAAAAGTTAAGTTAAAAAATAATCATTTCAACGCTATTATAACTTTGACTGTTGGGCCATGGAGCGAGGATTTCTCCATTCAACAGTTTCATTGTTGTTTCAGAAAATAGAGTGCGGCTATGCATATTGGTGGCTATTGGCAAAATGAAGACAATAGTTTCTCATTACATTTAAAAAAAAATAGAAAAGTTGAATTTCAATGCAATGAGAAGTGCTGTTTTCACAACTCACTCGCTTTTTACTTTAATTCATTTCATTATTTTTTCAAAATTCACTTGACAAATGGACACTTAACTTATTCAAATAAAAGAGAGGTGATTTCAGTGTGATTTGTTGCGGTTTATAAAAATAATTCAAGAGTCTTCGTTTCTTTGCTAACAAAAGATCTGTGCAATCTTCAAGTATTTTCATTAAAACCCACTCGTTTCGTTCAATATCATCAAAGGTAATGTCAGAAATTTATTGTTTCGGTAACATTTATCATTTTAACGGTGTTTCTTCATAAAATAAATTTATATTTTAAATTGCGAGACGGGCATTAAGATAGCATCTCTTCATCATTCATCTCTGGGACAAATATTTTTTCGAAACTGTGTTTTATTTCGATTTTTAAGCAATTAAAATTATTGTTTAACTGATATACAGCCCCTGCCTGAGTGTTTTGCTAACTTACCCATATAAAACAGGCATATTTAACGTAAATTATAGCAGAACATTCTGGCAGCAGCTGTACCTCTCATATAATATGAGATTTATCATATTCATCCGTACCGTCGATTTAATTTTGTCAAGAAGCAGAAAGTAATACTTGTTAATGTTTATGTGGCTTATCCTTTTACTTATGGCCGCTTTCTCTAAGCATTATCAAATTTTAAATGAAAATAAGCTTAAAATTTTTTTAATTCACTGATAAAAAATTGACAAGAGCAAGGAAACATTTCTTTAATCATAAAACTTCAAACTTTATATTTCAAGTTTTTAATTTTAAAATCTTTTTTCTTGCCCTGCTTTTCTCGGCATACAGGAAAACTAGTTAAACCAAGAAAGAGTGGCCAGTAAAATTTTGTTAATAAAAAGTTAGCAAGTGATTTGAAAATTAAAGATTATCTTAATTAGATACCAAAAACAAAAATTTAATACTTTTAAAAAACATTTAAAAAATGATCAATTTTTGAGGAAAACAAGATTATTTCCTATTAAGTTGGGTCATAATATCATTTTGAGAATTAAATCATTAATATGTTTATTTTGAATAATTTTTGTCATCTTTTGATTCAAAAGCATTTTTTAAATGCGATTGAATCATTTTTTACACTTTAATGTGAAATTTATTCTCTGTTCACTTAAAAAGAAAAAAAATTTAATATATTCTAACATTACTTTTGATTTATTTTAAATGAATAGAGTGTAGTGCTAATAGTTTGGTATTTTTGTTAATTTTTTACTCGAAACATGTCTCATAACTTAACATTGATTACTTTATTAAAATTTTTGAAACATTAGCTTTTACTTTTCTTTTTGGTTTTAGCAGTTTTTCAAAATTTTAAGATTACCGCGATTGAATGTAGTTTTTCGTTAATTAACATGATTTAAATAAATAAAGAAATACTGAATACAAATTTTTTTTATTTGATTTTCACATTTTTTAATAAAAAAGTGAGTAAAAATGAAGCTTAAGAAAAAAATTGTCACTTTTCTTATTACATTGATTGCTTTTGTATAAAAAATAAACAATTTCATATTTTATCTTTTTTAGAGTGTTTTATATTTTTGTCCAATCAAATCAAATCATAAATAATTTGAAGCGAAAAAATTTTTAATAAGAGCTCAATTGAAAACATTGCCAATTTCGTGAAAAAGCGGAACTTTATAAAAAAGTTTTCAATTACCTCCTCAATATCTGTACGTTCAAGATGACACCAATGCTTATGATAAAAATTTCTCGCCAGATAATAATTGCTCATTGCTTTATACACAATTTCTACGTAAAAGCACTTCATAAAAGCACTTTACTTCAATTAAAGAAAAAAAAAACAATCGTCAAATTGAAATTTTAAAAGAATGAAAAATGCGATCAGCAACGTTTGCAATTGGCTCTCACTTCATTGTCAATCGATATAAAAATTAAAACATTCTCGAAATCAAATGCTTTTTATGTGACGTTTAAAAAAAAAACTTGTGTTTCATTTCAAAAGCGTTTTGTGTGAAACAAAATGTTTTGCGATCATTTTTCAAATCGAAAATTAAATTTTAGGAGTAATAACACGAGCCAACACTTTGAATTTTATTGTGGTTGCTATTCATTTATTAAACTTCTTGATTTGCGATTTGTGATTCAATTCGAGTTGTAAGAAAAATAATTTATTCAATCGTCTTATTTAAATCTTTTTTTTTGACGCGTATAATCCAAAAGAACATTTTGGTAAGTTTAAAAATTTTACGATTGCTTAACTCTTTGCTAACTTTTAATTAAAATTTGATTTGAAAAATTTTTAAAATAGTTTAAAAGATTATGATATTAATTTAAATGACATTTTACTTAAAATTTTCGCACTATTTCTTATCATTGTTCTAACGATTAACTTGAAAAATGTTTTAAATGAGTTTATAACCTGTGAAAATAAAATTTTTGCGTATTACTCGTAAATCGTTAGGAAAACTCATTAATTTAAAAATTAGTTGCATCTAAAAAAAGAAAGGTTAAATTAATTCGACCTATAATCATTTAAGGCAGTTCACTGACAAGAATTCGCTTTTAAGTGTTTTGAAAAAATTAGAAAACAACATTAGCAAGATCCATGTGTGTCTAAAGTGTATACAGTAAATAATTAAAGCATTGTAAACTTAAAAAGACAATAGCGGAAAGAGTGACGAGAAAAAAGATTTCTGCGTCGAGCAAGACATCATCGATACCCGGAATTCATAAAAGTGCTTAATCAGAAAATTAAACGAAAAGAAAGTTAAATATTCTTTTCACTTTTCTTATCATCTATTTACATACTTAAAAAGCAATTTTTGAGTCATTATTTTCTATCTCGGAATATTTGCGGCACTCACGTTTAATTTCGTCAAAGTGATGCATTTCCTTCATTTAATAAACAATTTTAATCCTTGAAAATGTCACGCGCATTTATTATTCATTTGTAATTATCATCATTTTTATCTCTGAAATCATTTCCATATTATTTATTATTTTTAATAAAAACACATTCAGATTAGAAAAATTATTTACCTTGAAACAATTTTTCTAATTTCAAATTGCTTAGTTAAAACTAGGCTATGAAATGAGAATTTCATATTTTCAATTTTTATTTATTTTTAATAAAAAATCAAAATTATGAAAGTTGAAAAAAGTGTTTGAAAATAAATTCTGTAACATCGCCATAAAATTAATAAATGCAGAATTCTTCCTTGCTCTTCTTGGCGCGAATTTTAATTTTTTTTTTTGCGTTGAAAATATTACAAAGCAAAATAAATTTCGATAAAATGACCAACGTTTCACAATTTATTATCGCGTTATTTGAAGTATTAAAAATGTTGAAAGCCATCTGAATTTTGTTCATTAGAGTTGAAAAGTTAATTTAGTAATGAGAGAGAGTAATGAGAAAAATGTTTAGAGCTTATTTAATTTTCTAAAAATGACAACAAAAGAAGATCATTGAAAATATTTAATATTTAATTAAAATATTCTAGATTGAAGCTTTTGATTTAAAAAAGCTTTGTATTGAATTTTAGAGTAAAATTTTAAAAACATTTCAATAAGCAAAAAGATTTGATGACAGCGATTGTACTTATGTCTTTGAACTTAAAAAACTTTTTAAGGGTCACAAAAAATTTTCTTTTTATTGAAGAATGGTGCAATAGTTAAAAAAAATTATTTCGATCTATTGGTCACAAAAGTTGTACTTTTTAACAAGAAAATTATTTTTTCAAAACTTGAATGTGATACATGAAAACTTTACAATTACCATGACTACAAAAGTAAATGAAACATAACTGAAGAACTTTGCAGTTTGAAAGAAGTTTGTTGTAAATAAAGGTTGTAAAAAGTAGGCTTGCAGCAAAAGATTAGATTTTTTTGACATGAAAGAATTATGAAAAAAATTTATGTTAGCTTGAAAGAATGTGAGTTTGAAATATTTGAAAATCATATTTCGTATGTTGCAAAAATGACATGTTTTCTAGTAAATCGATTTTTTTTGTCTTTGTTTCAAGCTTTTGTTCACTCAATTTTATAAGCGAATATTTTCAAGTTTCCGCCTCGAAATTGGTCCAAACTTCATGGGTGAATAGTAAAGTGTATATACAGGTAACCTACATACAGGTGTATCTAAATTTTTTGTTTTGCAATCACATAAAATAGCAAAAAAAAAAGTTAAAACTTCTCATAAGAGAATAAATAAAACATTTTAAATGCTCCACTCGAAATGAACTCATTGGTAAAGTTAAAATGCGCTATTCTAACAAGAAAACTACTTTTTGCGTCCATTCCCGATTTGAATGAAACTTGGTATGCAGATAGAACATCATGTGTGTATTAAGAATTGCCCCATCATAAGGGCTAATTTTGAATATGAAGTAAGTTATTCGCGTGCAAACTTTAATTAATATTTCTACATAAATAATAAGAAATAAAAATAATAATGTCTAGCACGTAATGAATTTTAATACTTAAAACAAAGTTTTTTTTTCTCAAAAACTTGGTTGAGATTTAGGCTCACAATCGAAAAACAAAAATTTTGCCATAGACTTAATGTTAAACTTTGCACACGAATAACTTGATTCACGCGCAAAATTCGCACCTGTGATAGGGGTAATTCTTAATACACACATGAATTTCTATCTGCATACCAAGTTTATTCAAATCGGGAACAGGCACAAAAAGTAGTTTCCTTGTAAGTAAGATTTTGCTCTTAGATGTGGATATGTGTAATTTTCTTTCTCAATTAAAGGCCTTATCTTATGATCTTTAGTGAAATGATATTTTGGCGAAAAAAAGTAATGTTAGCAGTTTTTTATTTATGTAGCATTGGTTTCATTAAAAAAATCGGCTTCTCTTTCACATTTCTCAAACATTTTCATCCTCATAACAGAGATCCGTTCTCGGAGTTTTAAAATGCGAACAGCGCTTTGAAGGTGCATCTTTTTGCTAACTTAGCGTTTGTGAGCAATCGAAGCAAATAACAAATTTTCAACAAAAAAAATCACAAGTTAAGTTAACATTACTTGAATGTAAAATGTAAAATTTTTACTTTAAATTTAATAAATGCTTTGATTTATTAAAATTTTTAAGAACGGAAAAATATTTTTTCGCATAAAAAACTATTTTTTGTTTAAAATGCATAAAATCAAAATTATGATTTTTGTTGCATAAAAATAGTTTTAATGTCTAGGTTAATTTTAAAAGTGTAAATTTGATAAAGTTTTTTGAAGTTTACGTAATAATAACAAATTTTTGCTTCTTAAAATAAACTAATAAAGAATTAAATTTTTTAATCCATCATAATTTATTGTAAATAGAAGCACAAACATTTTGCACTTTTTATATTAGAGAATCGAGCGTAATGAAATAAAAATACTCAAATCAGTTTTGTAAATAGGGGATTTTTGAAGGATCGAAAAAGATAAAGCAATGAAGTATTTCAGATAACAAAAAACTTTATAATTTTCGCTTTTCTCTTTAAAGTTGGAAGTCGCGACTATTTTTTAGAATTTAATAAATCTTGATTCCGGTAAATTTAAACGAGAATGGGAATTTTCGTCGCTTTTAGTTTCTAGGTTGAAATTTCAAAAATTTATGTTTGCTCACAAGCTGTGATGTTGATCAATGATTTTGATTCTTAAACTTATTTAATTAAAAAACAGATTTTTCACTGATTATTTAGAAATATTTCTTAGTGTAGCTATTAATTAAACTTTTTTTATATCGCAATTTGTTGTATAAAATCATCTTTTTGAGAGAATAGACGCATAAATTTGTCGCGTTTTTATAGGATAAAAATCCGCTCTATAGAAACTGTTCATAAAGTCTGAAATGAAAATTATTTTTGCAATCAGAAACAAAACAGCATTGAAAAAAATCGTGGTTTGAAAACAGAAACTATCTGTTAGCATATCGCATTACAACTTTGCCAAAGCGCTCATTTCGAGTGAAATCATTTTCAGCTTATTACTTATTCTCTTGTCGAAATTTTAACCTATTTTTTCTAGACTTTATTTGATCGCGAAGCACAAAAATATGCATGGTTAAACTGCATTTATTATATGCTATTCATTCATAAAGTTTCAGTTAATTTTATCGCGGACACTTGAAAACTTTTCTTTGTTAGAAGTGTTTTTCTCAATTTTAATCAGATGCATGTGAATGAATCAAAATCTTGTACAACAAAATTGTGAATGAGCAACAAACATTCGCCACTAAAATACTAAAATTTTTCAATTGGCAAAACAAGTGAAACACTTGGAGTGTTTTCAATTTTTCAATCAACATTTTTCATGCATTTTTCGGTAATTAGTTTTAGCACTTTTTTTGCGCTTTTAATATAAAAAGAAACTTTTCAATTTGCATAAACACGCGTTTATGCAAAATTTATTTAGTTTTACAGAATTTGACGTAATTCTTTTTTTAGAGCTGTCAAAGAGATAAAATTTGTGAATTTTTTCTAAAAACTTTTTCGATAATTTTGTTTTTATAATTTTTTGAAACAAAACCTTAGTCATGTCCTTTTAATCATTTTTAGAATATTTTGAAAAATTAAAAAATTGCCTTACTAAACTTATCAAATGATGCAAATGCCAGTCATAAGCTAAACTAATGATAAGCTAAATTAAAATTTAATTGGAACCAAAATTTCAATATATTTAACTAAAAAGTGATAATCTAAAGGGTTGGTATAAATTCTTTTTTATGTAGAGGAAAAAATAGATACCATTTAGAGATCAAACGAAAAAATAAGCGCACAACGACAAACATATTTATGAAGCGCATACATGTTATTGATGAAAATTTATCACCTCGCTTCCGTAATCAATGTCAAAGCGGAGAAAAAACAGAATCTTAAAAAAGAGATTATCTGATCGAAAGAGTGACTACGTTGAACGATCTAGAAAGTGAATTGTGAGCTTTGACATTTTGCTTTGTAAAAAAAAGTGAAATTTTTTCACGGCAAACTCTTGTTAATTTTAACGCCTTAATTCAAACTATTTTCTTTCTAGTTTAGTTCACATGTGTCAATTCGTAGAACAGTGAAGAATTGAAAAACAAAACAAAAAAATTATCTCTCTACGCGTAATCTTCAAGTTACATCAAACTGTAAAAATATACTTTTCTGACATGTATCCAGATTCTTGGTAGTCGCCGTATTGTCCGTCTCTGCTAATAAAACTTTTTTTTTCTTTACTTTACTTTTTTCATGCAACGTAAAATAAAATTTCAATTTTCGAGAACAAACAAACTAAATTCAAAATTCAAAAAAGATGAGAAAATATTTCTGTGAATTCTTTTCGAGTTTGTAAGTCGAACAAATTGAAAAAATTCTACAATTCTATTCAACTTTTTAATGAAATCTAGCAAATTATACGAGAGTAAAATGAAAAAGTGAAAGTTTTTATAAATCATGCCTTCATCAACTTTAAATATGTTTAGTACTCGAAATAAAAAAAGTTTTTTTCTTGCCTCTCATCTAAAATAAACGGCAAACATTTCTCGCATACTGAACATTCATTACAACAGTGTGTTTATTTGTTGTCGCATTCCCAAAATGTCACTTTTACATATCATAAGCGTCGTTTGTCAAAAATGAACATCGCTTTTAAACGCGTAAACGCACAAGCGTCTTTAACACATTTGTGTTTATTTGCAAAAGTCGTAAGCATTTTTCAATGAATAACGTATTTATAATAAAAGAAAATTTTGCTTTTTCATCTCTTCACGAATCTATCTTTGAAAAGTTAAGTTCTTTTCGCTTTATTTTTTTCTCAATCTTTAATGATTAATTAAATTTATTTAATACTTCTTAAGTGATGATTAGTTCAAATCATTTTTGCTTATTACTACTTGATTCATTATTTCATTTATTTGAATGACTTTTTTTCAAAAGGGGATTTCGTTTTAAAAAATCTTAATTTTAATCGGAAAAAAATGTTTTCGAAGAATATTCACGTAAGATTTACAAGAAAAAATTTTGTTCAATGTTATTTTTTAATTTTTTACGTAATCTTATTCGCCTCAAAAAATTTTATTTGTATCAATTACTAGTTTATTAAACATAAAACGTATTCTCAGATGAAAATGATTTTATTTCACAATTAATTTGAGCAGATCTGTGAATTTATGAAAAGATTACCGTTAGAAGCGTAAAATTATTTTCGTTTATTTTGCAAATTTTTAACTTATTCGAAACATTAAAAAATAAAAGTTAATAAGTAAAACTCGAAGTATTAAGTTTTTCTGCTAGTACATTAGAAAAAGTGTTGAGAAACTAAAATTATTTTTTTCCTACCAAGAAGATAAGAGGAAAAACTAAGTAAAAAATCTTTTTTAATGTTAAAATCTTTTTATGAATTCATTGTTTTAAAAGTAAAAAATCTAGAGCAATTTTTAATTAAATTTCCTGAAAACAAAGAAAGTAATGAAAACCAGAACTGTATTGAAGTAAAAATTACGAAAATTTAATTTTTTTAAAATATGAGAACCGAAAGCTTATATTCAAAAGAAATGCATTAAAAATTATGCACTATCGTATTGTATTTCAATATTTTGAAAGAAAGGACAACAAAAGATTTGCCTTGCAAATTGAAACTTTTGCATATTATGTTTGCACGAATACACTGAAATATAGTTTTTAAAAAAATTTTGTAAATTTGACCAAATTGATTCAGTAGAGTAAACTTCACAAAAAGTACAAAGAGCTGATGCATGATATTAACTCTTGCTTTCACGTTTTTCACCAAAATTCAACCAATAAAATTCATTTAGAGCAAATTTTTGTGACTTGTAAACTTGTGTTAAAGAAAACTTTCGCTTAGCTTAAAACATGCTTTACTAACTTACTTTACTTAAGCAATAAAACGAAAGATTTTTGGATACGAGTGTACAATAATTGATTAAATAATTTTCTTCAAATCAACTTTTTTTCGCGACACTAATTTTAAAATCATTTTCACTAAAATTTGTTTTTCAACGCTCAAATAATTAAATCATGAGCGAATATGTTATTTTCTTGAAGTGATCAAACTAAAAATTCACAATTTGTTATCGAGCATTATTTTCACTGTTTAACTTTTCACAAAATTTTAGGTTAAAATTCAAAAATAGAAAAAATCAGAAAACATTCAAGTTTTAACGTGATTTTTCAAACATTAATATAAAATTCAACGATTCACTGCTGGCTTCGAAATGAAGATAAATTTTGAATTTACTTTAAATATCAAAATCATGAGCAATTCTCACGATCACTTTTGCTTGTACGTATGAATATCTTCAATTCTTTTCACAAAGCAAAAGTTGTTTTTTAAAGTCTATATTCGATGTTAATTTTTCGAATTCTCGGTTACGTGCAACTTGAAATGATTAAAAGTTAAAAAATTTTATTTACTTTTCTAAAGGTACACACAAGCAATGTGCATAATCGACTTATTTATTATCGTGTAGTCGGTACGAAAAAAATAGCCTAAGTTATAATTAGTTTTTATAGACAAGTTTATGAATTAAATTTAAAATAATTTTTTATTTTGACGTATTAAATAAATTAGTATTATCGTATTAGAATAACTTTAAAAGACCAAATCGTTACATGAATATATTAACTAGTTAGTGTTATTGTTCAAGGAAAGCGTAAATGATTGCACGCATATGTGTGCGAATGATGAAAAGAAGCGAAGGATGGTGATGATAAAATATGCGCCTTATGTGCGTTATAAGTTCATGTAAAGCGATGTGAATCCATGCGCAGCTCCCATAGAAAAACCGCTTTTTATTGATTATGTTCGCAAAGCGCAAAAATAGTGTTTCGAAAAGAAGTGAAACTTTTCTTTCAATCTTCACTTTCGCTTTACACTTGTTTTCAATCACTACAAGCGCAGCGAAAAACTCTGTCCTCGTAAGAAGTGACGAAAAGAAGTGAAAATTTTTGCAGTTTTAATAATTGAAAGCTACAAAAGTTTCTTTGCTTTTCGCGAATCTCGGTGAAAATAGTGTGGCGAAGTTTTGTGTTAAAAGTGATTGATGAGTTTGAAGTTTTCGCGAACGCAGTGGAATACAAGTCTATATAAATAAATAAAAAAACTGCTCTCTCGAAGCGATAATTCGCCTTTATCTCACGTTGTTTATTAAGTGCGCGATTCATTTTAAACTGAAGAGAAAAAATCGAAATTCTTCGTTTGAGAAGCTGGTAAGAATTTTTCCATTGTAAACACTCGCATTCATATGACACACTTTTTTCACGGATAATTACGAAGCTAGCTTTTCTAGTTCATTAAAACTATGCCCGTATCATTCAAAGTGGCATATTAATTGACATTGAAATTACTTTTAACAGTGAATCAAATCGAGAAAAAGATGCATGTAACATGCATCGTTCTGGTAACAGTTATTATCATCTTCTCAAGCATTGCACAGCCTTTCGTGGCTGCAAAGTTTATAGACAGTAATTTACTGCGACAAAAAGAAACAAAGAGTGATGGTTATTTGAATAAAAATTTTATTGACAATGACAACAGCAACAGCAAGCTAGATCATATTGAGTGGATAGAATGGCAAAATGGAAAATCGACTTCGCCCGAAGTTGACTATGAGATCACGAAAGGAACGACTGGATACACTTTTCATGATTCAGACAGAGTGGTCAACGACAGAGAGAGTAGTGAAGTGATCATTGATACAAATCAAAACCTAATCAACAAAATAAGAGACAGCATCGATGCAAATATGATAAACAAAGGAGAAGATAATCTCAACTTGAAGCAACAAGAATCACAACAAACAAGTCAATATCAGCAGCAGAAGAATGATGAGAAAGACAATGTCCCTAAATCACGAAACAGTAGAAATCGACTAGCGCACGAAATGGAGCTTTTGGAGCGACTTTTAGCGAAACGTTTAAACGAAAGAACCCACACGAAGCGAGGTGATGGTCCTACGCTCTCGGTGGTCAGTCCGATTGATGTACTTCGCCAACGCTTGTTGTATGAGGTCACACGGCGAAAGATGAAGCAAACCGAGGATCGGATAAAAGCAAATGATAAAATATTGCAAGACATAGGTAAAAGAAGCGTGAGCGACATCGATCAAAACGAGCTTCTTGTCAAGGCGTCGCAAACACGTACCGCCGATCTGAGGGTCAATAATCACAAATCTGATCGTTTTCACAGGCCGAGCAAAAGCAGAACGTAATGGTAAGTGATTCTCATCACGTATTTATAATTTCAACTTACTCCTTGTTTTTTCTATCCTCTTTTTTAATCGTCTTAGCTGGTGTGCTTCGCTTTCTCAACCGACATTCATCACTGTTGTGACACAAAGCTCACTCGTAGTTTATGTGATCATGTATATGTCGATTAATTTTATTCTCTTTATACTGTGTGTCTCTGATAAATCCGCTGTATAATGAACATGTTCTACTTCTACTTCTGCACTCTCCTTACCTCCACTTTCTTCGGATTCCTTGAAGTAATTTAAATATGAAAACATGTTCGAATCGACAGTAAGTGTGCAAAAATTTTCGTTTAAAAAATAATTTCATTTGCGCCGTAAACAGAAGAAAAAGTATAGAAGCAAAAGATGATTTTAAAAAATCAAAATTTAAAAAATTGTAATATTCTCGAAACCTGACAAAAAATTTGATAAATATTTAATTATTATTAAGTTGTCATTTCGTCTATTTATAGTTTTAAAAAATGAAAGATAAATGTTTCTTAAGAAAAGTGTTAATAAATGTGTTTAAAAAATTAATTATGAATATATGGAAGTATTAAAATCTCAATTACGTTAAGAAGGCGATTGATTTTCGATTGCTGTCAAAGATTGATTATCGAATAATCCTTAGGCGCATGTTAATTGCTTCAAATGAAATAAAGACGATTTACTTACATCTATAAGCGGATATTGTCCGCTCTTGAGGCGTAGTTTCTCTATCATTAGCGGCTGATTACGTGCCCGATCCCACATACAAAGTCACACATGCCCTAATAGTTAACAGAAACAAAATCACACCACTTTGCGCAATTTGAATTACGTGAATAAGAGTATAGAGATGTTCGTGATATATATAGATTTTCATTTTATGAATTATGAAATGTATGCTCAATAAAGAAACATTTTTATTTCTCTTTTTCTAGTATACGATGTCACATGTGTTTGTTCTCAAATTATTCCCTTAATGAAAACAATACGCTAAAGGATAAGTTACATATTGCAGATAAAACAAATTTTTCTTTTTCAATGTTTTCATATCGCAATTAGAAACCTATGAATGCATTAAGAAAGCAAATAATTTCAATTATTCTTATTAATTTAATTTGAATTAACATGTATTTTTAATTTTTTTATTTGTAAAAAATTCACTATTATCTCATAGATCATTTGTTTGAATTTCATTTCATTTATTATTTTCTGTCTTATTAAAAACTCTTATGTGATCTTATCCAAACTTTCTTGCTAATAAACTTCTTTAATCTCAAGTCATTAGAGATAAATGTAAAATTTCTTTAATATTAAATGACATAAAATTTAATTTCAAGTTAAAACAAACGTCAAAGGATTTGAATCTACTGTCATCTCCTTAAGTTTTCAACTACAAAATTTTAATAATTCTAACTTTGGCAATATAAAAAATTTAATTTGTGAACAAATTTACTTGAAAACTCGCGCGAAGTTCTCTTTTATTCATTCTTAATAATTAAATTATGTAAGTGAAGTTAGAAAATTTGCTTTCTTCGTTAACATTTCGCTTGTCAAACGTTTTTTAATGATGATTCGCGTTTTAAAGACCACTAGAGAGATTTTCAAATTAAATTTGTGAAACTCTTTCAAAAAAGCATTCACTTGAAAATATTCTCTAAAATTTATCAAAAAGAACATAAAAACAAGATGTTTGGAAAAACTTTTATTCTATAGAAAATTTTATCAAAAATGAAAAATAGAAATTTAATTTCAATTAAATTTTTGCTTTTTTCTTCCGACAATCAAAAATTCATCAAAACGCTTCATTGTGTGTTAAAAGTGAAATTTAAAGTTTTAAAAGCTATAGTTGAAATTAAGTTCGCTCAAAATTAAATTATTATTTTTGTTTTCAAATGAAATTTCCACGTTTCATATCTATGAAAAAATAATTTCATCCAAAACATCGATCATCTCCAGTAAAATAAACAAAATTGAATAGATTTATTAAGAAAGGGTGTATCGCATGTTGTTTATGATTGTTAAACCCTTTCTTAAAAAATCTATTCAATTGTGGATAAATAAAATTGCTATAAATAGATATTAATTATTTATATGATATTATAAATAGAAAGTGATTTAATCATAGGAAGGCGAAATTTTTAAGAGAAAGATTCGTTGAATGTATTCGTTTTTTTTGTAATAACATTTCAAATTAATAAAAAACACGAAAAAGTGGAAGAAAATTCATATTTTTATGATGAGAATAAAACTTATGTTCTTTAATTCATAATAAAAATACATATAAAACGTTTACTTAATCGCATCAAATTCACATTAAACGTCTATTAAGGTGGGTGAATTCAATTCATGGTAAGTATTCTCGATGCTTATCTTTTTGACAAAAGTGAATCGATTTTCATTAAACAAAAGAAAATATAAAGGAAAGCAAAGAATAGGCGTTTGTGCGCGTTGTTACGATTCTAAAAATAATAACAGAACATAACGAACTTTTACATTTATCATCAGAACTTATTTATATGCATATTTCAACTATATAAATTATTTCGACTTATTAACAACTAAAATTTATCCATAAACAAAAATTTCTCGTTAACGAAGTTAAAATTAAAATATCTGTTTATCAAAGCTACAAGTATCATTATTTTAGTAAAATAATTTTTAGAATTAAATCTCTTGATAAGTCAAAACAATGTTTAGTTAGCTTTGTTTATTTCCGCCATGCTCTTCAATTATTTTCAAACTTCTTTTCAGAAAAAAAGATTAAAATTTTTGTGACAATTTTGTTCTTATGATTTATGTAAACATCATCATCATCATTTCTGCTAAGAACAAAAGAAAAAAGTTAGTTTTTTTTAGAAAACAAAATAAAAAATTAATCTCGAGCATTATTTTTCACCTAATCTTTTTTTTGCGTTTGACATTTGGATTAATTTAAAACAAATAAAGAATTTCCTAAAACAACATTCTAAAGTTATTAAGAAAACTTTTCACCTTTTTTATCTCTTAATCTCCGCTTTTTTCCTTCGCTTTCGAAGAAATCTTATTTTTTCGTAATCGGACTTGAAAAAATATTCAAAAATAATCCTTCACCATCTAAATCAGAAATTTTAAGTCAATTAAGACTTTTCGTTTTAAAACTTAATCCTGTATAAAGGAAAGTTTGTTTAAAATTTTCAATTTTTTGATTTTTTTATTAACTTAAATGAAACATTCTCTAAATATTGCCATTATTTGCTTTTCATAAGATGTGTCAAAAATACTCTTACGCATGATGAATTGCGATGGGATGAATTGCAGGCAAATGACCAAAAAGAAAAAATCACTAATGCATTAGTTCAATATATAAAAATATTCATATTTCAGTTCTACTTCAATAATTGGGAATAATATTAATTTCAGATAGAAAAAAGTAACTTAGAAACACATTGTTCAAAGTTTTAATTCAAAATGTTTATTTAAAAATTCGATGAAAGAAAGAAAAAGTTTTTGAAAGTTTTTTTTCAAACTTTTTAAGACTTTTTCATTTAAAACTTTAAAAATGAAAAATTGAGAAATTGTCTTCATCGAAATAAATTGCAAATCTTATTCTAATTAGGAAATATTAAATTTTTGTTTTTTAATAAAATTAAAAGTCATTAAAAAATTTCTTTAAAATTTTAAGCAAGAAAAAAGTT